>JAIXMH010000006.1:600000-872888 GCA_025528865.1 Pilobolus umbonatus
CAAGGTACCTCCTACGAGAGAGGAGGTATCCAAGTTCAATGAGATAGCTTCTTCTTGTTGGCGTGAAAAACCTGATGCACAAATAGCCGTTCACTGTCATTATGGCTACAATCGAACTGGATTCTTCATTTGTTGTTATATGATTGAAGAATTAGGTGTCTCTGTTCCTGATGCACTACGCTATTTTAGAGAAGCCAGGCCACCAGGAATTAGGTAAATTAGTGAAAGGGATGGAAAACAAGGGGGACTTTGACTGACCTTACTTGTAGACATGCTCATTTTATAGATGAATTGTATCTTCGATATGTACTGAAACAACGGCAGTAAACCTGGATTTTCCTCTATCTTTTTTGTAAACAACCTTACATGACTATTTTATCACAATATGATTATTCTAAATGCTATAGCGTTTATATGGCAGTGAATATTCAATCCTTATTTTTCATCGTATATGTATATATATACATACATACATACATATAATAACTGTGTATATATATATATATACTGGCATTATTAACCTATTTAATTCATAATTCATATAGCTACAAACAATTAACTTCCATCATACTCCATTTCTTCTCTATCTCATCTGTTTATTTCGAAATAAAAAAACTTAAATGTTAGATTTGATTCAAGAACTTCTTATATATTCAGGGGGGGGAAAGGAGCAATAGCACAACAACAAAAAAGAGTGAATAAGGCTGAAATCCCTGTGTCATGTCTACACCATGTATTTACAGTTTCTCCCTGATTAAAATAGAGAAAGAGAGCTACATCTTCATTAAAAATTATGTAGGTTTATTTATTTGTCTTCTTCTCTCCTCAATTCTCCTTCTTTTCTCTTTCTTGTTCTTTTATTCCCATTTCAATACTGATTGGAAGTGTTTTTATCTATTATTATGCCATGTTTAGGAGCAAGAAAAAGGGCTGTCTTGAGAACTCCATCTTCTTCCACCAATGATACCCCATCCTCCTCCAATAAATCTATTTTCTCCTCTGCGGGCTTAAATGAAAGAAACTCACTTGACAATACACTCAATGAGAGACAGATGGATATTCAGTTGTGGAAGCAGAAATACAATGAGCTGAAGATCAAGGTAATTAATAATAGATAAAGCCCCTTAATATTGTTTTTCTTCAAATCTTCTGCCATCACTTCCTCTACTAATACAAGTGTACCCCTTTATTTCTAGAATACAGAATATTCATCTATTATCATGAAACAAACAGAGGAAATAGATAAACTCAATAGTATGATTAAACAGTTAAATACCCAGATCAGTGACACCAAGAAGACGGACTTTACAGAAGAGGAGTATCAGGAGAATCTACTGTTGATAGCAGAAAAGGACGAGCTCATTCGAGAAAAGACTGAGATCATCAACAGCCTAAAAAAGACAATCCACATACTACAGCACACAGAAAATACAGATGATAACCATAAACGCAAAAGAGAGCATGTAAATAGAAATGACGATGACACATCTCATCCGATATTGAGTGAATTAGAGAAGATGAAGGGACAATTGGAAGATAAGGACAATGAGTTAAAAGAGCTAAAAAAACAGTGGATTATAGAAAAGGCAGAATTAGTGAAACCAGCTTTACAACAAGTATCTTCTCAACTGGAGGAATTGAAGATGACTGTAAGTTTATATCATCACTTGAAAAAATCCCCTTTTTTTTATTTAATTAGCTTGCATTCTAGAATAAAATAGTGGTTGAACGACTGGCAGACAAGGAATCTGAATTGGCAGAACTGAAGTCCAAGTTAACCGTAGAGAAATCATATCTGAGAGTAAACAGTAGAAGATCAACTAGTGAACAAGAAAATAGAAAGCGAATGAATAGACTCACATTGGATCTCGAGAATGATCGATTACTGATACAAAAACTAGATGATTTGAATAACCAATTGGAAGTAAAATAATGAGAATGGTCAATTAATGAACAGCAATATTAACATTTCGTTTCTACTAGATGCATAAACAGACGCATGAGGATATACTGAAGGAACATGCCAAAATAATCCAAGAAAAAGATGAGGAGTTGATACAACATGAGAAATCACTGCTCAATCTGAAACGAAGCCATGAGTATGCTGTCAGAGACCTGAAGAACAAGCACGAGGAACACATGGAAAAGTTAAAAATAGAGCAGAATAAACACCTCGACATATTAAATAAGAAGATGAAATCCATTGAACAGAAAACAAAGTCAAATATAGATGATGAAGTCAATAAGATCCTTACTGAATTTGAACAGTCTGAACATAATCATATGATAGAAGTGGCTAATCTGCAGCAATCTTACAAAAACCAGGTATCGGTGATGAAGAAAGGACAACAAGCAGAGCTACAGCATCTATTAGGGAATATCCACGATGACGAAACCAAAGCAACTGCCCCTCAACTTCGTAAAACAGGTGGACCCAATAATAAGGTTAGATGGCCGGTGATTTCTCATGAAATCTTACCTGATCTACGCCCACAAAATCCTCATGAAATACATGTCTATGTATCAAGTGTTTCCAAAAACAACAACATCAAACGAAACCAGGATACTTTATTACAGATATTTGAGATAAACGATATTAAATATAAAGTCATTGATGTAGCCAAGAGTGAGCTGGCTCTTCAGCATATGCGGAAACATTCCATTACAAGATCCTTGCCTCAGATCTTTATTGGTGGATTCTTTCGATTTGTAAGTGTTTTTATAGTCCACATTGATATTGAAACTATAGTTACTTACGCTATTTACAGCAATATGAAGAATGTATTGATTTGATAGAATCAGGTCAATGGAAAAGTAAATTCAATACCCCTTCAGTACTCAATACGGAATATAAACAGCAAAGGATGAACCTGGATGAATCCTACCTTCCTTCTCCTATGTGCACACCTCCCACTATATATGCCAAGAGAAACAGTTTTCTTATGAAGACACCTGAAGAACTCGAAGATGTTCAGCTTTTAAATGAATTACAGTTGGAATTGGAGAATACAAGAAAGGATTAAGCATTTTGAAATTACACACCTATCTGTAGTACACTATCCCCTTTATCTTCTTTTACAATAAAACAATATATATCAATCGCATCACATTTCATTTTTATTATGTTATAGTTGTTCTAAGCGACTCAATTGCTTGGGTAAATATACTTGAGGCTGTTTCTCCTTATTTGCAATCACCGCGTGTATGAAATCAGATAGAATTTGAGTTATCACACTATTTCCTTCCTTCACATTGAAGTCTCCCATATACTTGGAGACATCAAGTATCACTCCTTTGGCTATCTGAAGGATGGAGTTCAACTTCACTGCTTTATCAAGCATATTACCTTGACTTGATACATAGTAGACAATATTACTGATGACATTCTGGAGTGTATCTTTCTGACTCAATGCCTTGAGTGCGATCTCAAGAAGACCTTCTAATCCATCCATTAATCCTATATTACCCTTGACTATATCACTGATGGTTGAAGCAATAAAGGATGATAATGACTGGACATTATTCTGATTGAAGTCATCCTTTGTTATATCGTTCAGAATCATCTGCTTCCTGAAAAGAAAATCAGGCAAGTTCCCATTCGTTTCAATCTGAATAGTTTCAGCTACTGTAGATGTGAAATCTTCCAGGGCCATTTCAACATCCTTCATAATAGAGTCAATAGCCATCATATGGGCAGGTGGTATGACAGTACCATTCAATAATCCTTGTACTAGTCTACCAGCACCCATCAGAAGATCATCCATGAATTGACTTATTTCTGTATGCTCGTAGTCACTGCCATTGGATGGTTTCATTCCTAATACCAGATGGAGTAAGTTATTAAGTGTAGCATCAGATACTGAATGGCCTATAGACCGTGTCTGTATGATTGCACTTAATCCAGATTCACCATATTCAAGTAAAAGGGGCTCATCCTAAATTCCATACATTAGTTGATATGAACCCTCTCTCAAATAAAAAGGACTAACCCCTAAATCATTGTTGATATCTGCCGCTATAACAGCATATATTAATGAAATCAATGCATATATGAAGTAGAGCAGCTTCATCTATTAAGTGTAAAGAGTAGAAATAGAGAGAGAGAGAGAGAGAGAGAGAGATCAATAGTTAGTACATTCATGGCCACTCTATAACCATTGCCATAACAACCAAATGATGTTTGCATGAAAACAAGAATCAAGACCATTCCCCAGTCACAGGTGGCTTATAGAAAAGTATTGAATTTATAAATTCTCTCATCTTTCTCTTTTTCTCCCAGTGTAGTATACCAACTAATCCGATATGCGTCCTTTAACACAAGAAGAAACCAAGACACTCTTTGAGAAGCTTGCTAAATAGTACAGTATTGTTGATATCAACACACACACGTATATTGATATATTGAACCTATTCAACAGTATAGGATCCAATCTCAAACATCTAATTGACAGACCTGATGAAACATACTGCTTTAGACTTCAGAAGAATAAAGTGTATTACTTGAGGTAATAGGTTTGGAGTGAGTTATAAGAGTGTGTGTACTGATCAGTTATAAAAGTGAGTCAATGATGCGTTTAGCCACCAATGTAGGACGTGATCAGCTTGGTTCTGTTGGTGTCTGTTTTGGTAAATTCACAAAGACAGGCAAATTCACACTTCACATTACCGCACTGGACTACTTAGCACAATATGCCAAGGTAAAGAATAGAACATAAAGAGTTTTAAATAGACAGTTAACCTCTATTCTTACAGTATAAGATATGGATCAAGCCCAATGGAGAGATGCCCTTCTTATATGGTAATAATGTAGTGAAGGCACATTTAGGTAGAATTACAGATGATACACCTGAACATACAGGTGTTGTTATCTTCTCAATGTCTGATGTTCCCTTGGTAACTATAGATAACCAATCATCTGTTGATGTCTGGGACTAACCATCAATTCATAGGGCTTTGGAGTGACAGCCAGATCAACAGTGGATATGAAGAGACTTCAACCTACAGATATTATTGTGTTTCACCAGGCTGATGTTGGAGAATATCTTCGTGATGAGAACACATTGTTTTAGAGTGTATTGTATTTTAGAAGCTTTGTTTATTCTTTGTAATATATTAAAAAAAATAAAAAGATGTTTATCCATACAGAAGTATATCACGTGGATAATATATTATTTCAAAGACCGCCGTCGAAGTTACAATGGTACAAAATGTATTGGAATAGTGCTTTCATATAAACATATTGAACTTTATACCTCCATGACCCAATTAGAAGATATACCTGAACTGAAACTGATAAACTGCATCAACACTATTCACTCCAGCAGTGATTTGCGTGCTAATCAGGAAGCACTCAAATTATTACGCTCAAAAGCAACACATCATGACACTGAAGGAAAGACAAAGTTGAGTATTATTTACTCAGAAGATCATCCGCTCATCAAGAAAGACGATATTGAGTCTAATATATGGTCTAGAAGTGTGTTTGATAAGCAGTTATCGAATGCCCTGAACTTCTGTTCTGATATACTCACCCTGAGTGGTGAATTAAGTATGATCAACATCATCCGTTCTAATGAACAGAAGACCGAGAAAGATATGAACCCTGAATTGTGTTATTTAAGCGGACTATTATATACCAAGGGAATAGGATTTGAACAGGATTTACATCGTGGTATACCCCTGTTGAAGGTAGCAGCCACCAGAACAGATCAAGCAGATGCAGCCTGTGAATTAGGGCGTATCTATGGTGACAGGTACAAATACTCACTGCTTGATGCTCCAGAGTCAATTCACTGGTTTGAAAGGGCATTTGAATGTGGATCCAACCAGGCCATAGTGGATCTAGCCTATGCATTTTTTGAGGGAAGTGACAAGATAGCCAAGGATGATACACGTGCATTTAGATATGCCAATGATGGTGCATTACTCAATGATAAATACTGTCAGTATATAGTGGGTCACTTGTATCTGAAGGGAAAGGGAATAAAGGAGAATGTGCATGAGGCTATCAAATGGCTAGATGCTTCTGCCAAACAAGGATTCTCGGTGGCATTGGAGGAGGAAACAGCGCTATTCATGTATGGACACAGTGATATGAAGCCTGATTATCATAGAGCATTCCAGTGCTGTACTCAACCCATTGCCAACACTATTCCTTATTGTCAAGCAAGATTAGGAGACATGTATCGAAATGGCTGGGGAGTACAGCAGAATTACCAGAAAGCATTTAAACATTACCAGAATGCAGCCAGCCAATCTGAAACACCCCATCCATATGCTCAACATATAATAGGTGAAATGTACATATTAACTACTATTTACTCTATTTGTTAATGACTAATATGTACACTACATATTACATATAAATATATATATATATATATATATATCATACCATAATTATTAGGTTTCTTCATGGTGAGGGTGTACCCAAAGACTTGGCTGTTGCTAAAGAATGGTTCCAAATAGCTGCTACTCAAGGATATGAGCCATCACAGACCAAGATTACACAGATAGCACATCTGGAAAGTAGTGCTGTTATACAACAGGAGAAGGTACCAGAGCACCAGGAGAAACGAAGCAGATGGTCATTGGGATTCTTTAACAGTAAAAAGAAGTAACAGGATCAATTCAAACTCAGTTATGACCTTTAATAATAAAATAATAATCCCTCCTCTATCTATTTCTACCCTTTTATTTTATTTTTTTAATAGTTATAATAATAATAGTGCAAATAAGATATATCTAATTGACACACACACACACAAACATATACACATATATACATACACACACAGAGACAGACACTCAATAGAACTACAGCACAACCATATCAATCCAGTCATTACACATTGATGCTCTTTCCAACACTGGGTAAAGCAAGTTCTATTCTGTCAAAGAGCTGTGATACTTCCAGGCACAGAAGGTAGTGCATAGATTATGGACACTGTTATCTTATTCACCCTTCATATTCTCCAATAGACATGAGCAACCACTGGCTGAACCCAAATTTCCCCTGAAGAAGTTTGAATATATGGAAGGCAGGAATTACCGACAATCACAGAAACCGAATGAGCAGTTCTTACCCTGTGATGACGAGGAAATAGAGAGATTGCAGATTAACCATATATTGATGAAGTAAAGAACATACAAAATGCACACAATTGGCACAACGTGAAGAAATAACACTCTATTTTCAAATAGATCATTATTTGTATCCACCTTCTTTGCCCCTGTGGCTGACCAATTGAAAGAGGGAATAAAAGTCCTTGAAGTAGCGTATGTATATTGATTGTTAGTAATAAAATGGGTATTCATTTCTAATGAACAATAACACACAACAGTACTGGACCTGGCTGGTGGTTGATAGTAATGGATGAATGCAATCACCTTGATATTCTTCGTATTAACCTCATCTTATCAATTAGGATATGGCCACTCAATACCCAAAATCACACTTTACTGGAATAGACACCATGATCTATCCTATTAGGTAATTCACCAACACCCATCTTACTATAATATCATTATTTATATCGATTCATAGTCTACCACCTGCAAACTGTCATATCAAGGTATTTGACATCTCAAAGAAGTTACCTTATCCTGATAATACCTTTGACTATGTCACTCAACATGAAGCACTCTTGAGATATAGTCAGCAAGATTGGGACGCTATATTACCTGAATTAATAAGAGTATGTAAGCCAGGTGGATATATTGAATCAGTTGAACAGAGTGGTAACTATCAGGATATAGGACCCAACATGTCTATTTGGATGATGAGATGTAAATATGACATTATATATACAATAGAGAGAGATATTCACTTCATCTTGCTTCCATCTAGTGACTGTATCACTCCAAACACGGCAGATTAACCTGAAGATAGCCACTCAACTTCAATCTATGCTGGAGGAACTGGGCGGATTAGAGAGTATTGAGGCATCACATCGATCAGCCCCTATTGGATGGTATGGGAGGAATGGAGATTTGATGCTGGAGAGTGTTGAGAGACTTTTTGATGCCATTAAGCCCAAGCTGTGTGAGGATTGGTCCATGAGTTCCGGGAAATATGACAAAATAGTCCAAGCAGCCTCGGCTGAATGTAAAGATTTCAGGAGTTGGATTAATATCCATTATGTCTATGGAAGAAAGAAGTTAGAAGGAACCACAGGTGATTCCACATCCACCACTACTGAGGATACTGCAGTAGGCAGTATGAATCAGACAGTAGTTGATAGTGATTCATCTGTAAATAACGACAAGAACACAGTGAATGATTCGATGGATGATACCCACACTACTGTGGGATCATGTGATAATGAACAACTCTAGCTACTTATTAATAAAATATATATATATATACATACATACACATATTGTTATTCCTTCATGCCCTTGACTCGCTGCTTATCAATGAAGTAAGTATTACCATAAGATATTGGGTGGTGTCGTGTAAGCAGATTCCATAGTAACACAAGCAGAAGATAGAATCCATGGATACCCATTTTAAGACATGTGACAAATTATCGACATTTCATCATTCCATTATTCCATTGTTAACATACTGATTCCCTTGAAACATCTAAACTCTGTTAATCTGTTAATAACATCTGTTTTCAAGTGATAACATAGAATGACATTGATCGTTCCCTTTTTATTATTATTAAAGGTAAATCATTTCCATAGAAACAGGTAGCCAAGGAACAATACAAATAGAGAAACAAGTAACCATGAGAATAGTTAATATATATAGAATAAGTGTTCAACTCATGTGTCCATTGTCTTTGAACCCCTCTTTTTATTATTATTTGTATACTAATCTTTTTTCTTTACTAATTCTTTACCTGAGTTACTCTTTTAACTGTAGGATTTACTTTGTTATGTTCAAATAGATCTTTGGGTAACATCTCTTTACGCAGATATTCCACATCAATCCCCATGTGCCTGTGATCATACATAGGCCATGATCGCACCCTCTGCTTGAAGTCATGTATTGGGCCTGCCAGATCTACAATCTTCTCTTCTTCATCTAAATAACAGAAATAATGTAATGAACATATAAATTTATAAATAAACACAATACATTACAACATATATACTATAAATATATATACTCCTTCTTGTAAAGTATTACTAATATCAATCTACATAACGTACACACTATGCAGATTGATATATCATGTCAAAGAAGGACATTCGATGACCATCTGGTTAATATGTATGTATCTACATAAAATATCAATTACCTGGTCTTATTTTGACATAGAGTCCAACATAGAAAGTCTTGGTATATATCATTTTTGTATGATTTGATTCGGTATTCTTCACTAAAATATCTCTACCATGAACAACTGTTGATATTTCATCTAAATTCTTACAAATATGTGTTTTATCAAACCCATCAACAAATGGATGCACTAATACAACAGGAGGCACACTCTCTAATTTGATTAGTAAATGCCTTAATCTTGCCTCGACCAATCTAGACCTAAGGAGTGAGTGAGTGAGTGAGTGAGTGAGTGAGTGAGTATATATGTGTGAGTGAGTATATATAAACATACCAGTAGAGTTGATCCTTATAGTTATCACTGCTGACAATTATCTGTAAATAATGATCATAGTTATCGAAGAAGGTGTGTGGTTGGAATAATGCAGACCATTTGGCAGTACCAGTCATGATCTTGGACACAATCTCTGCTGCCATTTTAGATTCACCAATGATAATCTTCTGGGTAGAACTGGTGATATTATGAGTAGCACACATAGAAGGATAGGAAGGGGTAATAACAGGCATACGATGTTGACGATCTATCAAGTTCACCTACAAGCAGAGTTATTTAGCATATAGAATAAGTATACATATATTCTCATTACCTTGGGATTCCATGGTTTAATAGGGGTTGGTGGTCCATCTGATGCAGTATTAATAAAGACTGGAGATGGCCATTTCCAACTGATAACAATGTTGAAGAATTTGCTTATGACAGTGGATGCACATGCGTTAGGATATAGTTGACAGACACGTGCTACTAATATAGCCCATGCTATACCACCCATAAACCCTAAAACATTAGAATATATACCCTTTGTAGTAGCCCATAATTTGATACACCTTAATACAGTCCTGAATACATCAACATTGGGTACCAGTCTAAGTATATCATCTGCCACTCTTGTTCCATTTAAACTCCTTATAGACCGCTCATCCAGGTTTCTGAAGATATCAGGGTCATTCAGATTGATATTATCTGGCACATAGGAGGAATCCAGTCTGGCACACACAAGATCGATCTATTGAATGTATATGAGTATGGGAAGAGAGGCTTAGGAAGAGAGCAACTTACATGTATATCCCTATATCTGAACTTGATAACAGGCACAAATGAGTCCACTACAGGCTATCAATACAGAAGCATTAGATATCCATTTCACCCAACTTCTATAGTCTATTATGATAGTTACAGTCACATCCTGTATGTTATCATTAGCTTCCAACAGTGGCAGCAGATTACTGAAGAAGTCCTCTCTTGATACATGCCTAGGGAATACACACAGAGTATCGATATCCGCATCTAATATGCACGTATATTAACAATAGATATGTTGTTTGTATCTTGATGAGTGTATTACCTGAAGCATTGACACCCAGTCTATAACTTCCATATGTCGCTATCATACCACCAGCCCTTGCTACTTCCATTTGTGATAGTCCGCGCTTTATGCTGATATCCTGTACAAAGTCCTTGACTATTCTATCCAGTAACTGGAGTACTCTCTTCCTATAATAGACAGTGAATAAGATACCCCCTTTTTATTTTTTAACACCTATTCAAATACCTTTGTATCTCTCTCTCCTCCGAGTCATACATTCCATATTGAGTGAGAGTCTCCTCCAGTTGTAGAGTGAGCTGTATATCACTTTGTGAGGAGAAGGCAGTGGAAAGAGGATCTGTCGGGCCAAGGTATTGTTGCTTCTCTGTCATAGGAAAAAGGATAAAACTAATAAAAGGTAGGGTTTTTATTTGTTTATTTATTTTTTTTATTTTATTTTGATATGATGTGTTGTTGGAAGATAAAGGGTGTCTATAGTGTTACTCTGCACAGCCACAAAGTAGTCGATGGTACAGTCATTTCAAAAAGTAATGTCACAGCCAATCAATATCAATGCCACTGGTCAATTAAAAATAATGTCATTGGCCAGCCAAAATTGATGTCAATAGTCAATCAAGATCAAATTCATATTTTTGCACTCAAAAAATATAAAGAGAGAGTGTGTGTGTTATTTTCTACTGGTCATTTTTCTTTTTCAATACTTTGCGAGTCAACATGAGTACAATATTTCTATATGAAGATGGGCATGGGAATGTTATTGATGAGAATGGTGGTCCTGAGCTCATGGACTACATTGTTGATCAGAATGAATTTAGTGTTGAGACTATTGATACTCATACAGAGTACTCGGGAAATTGCAGTCCCAAATGAAACCTCTCTGACTAGCCCATTGCTGCTTGAAAAGCCAAGAAATGAAGATATTCATATGAAGGGAGGCAGAGCCAAAACGAGAATATGTGCGTTATACAGTCCAGGATAAAGTTAGGTTTTTCTATCTGAAGATTGAAAAGTGTATGACTGCAGCATCTGCAGCAAAGCAGTTGGGCATTCATATTCGAACAGCTTATAGATGGATAAGCCGGTATACTGCGTGTCCTGACAGTATTTTTGAGAGCTGTAAAAAAGTAGGTCGCAAGTGCATCTTAACTGAAGAGCATAAAGCGACTGTTATCACTTTTATTGATGCTAATCCCTCTGCTACTGTTGTTGAAGTGACCGAGCATTTATTGAAACAATTTCATGATCTTAAAGTAGTTAATAACTCTATGAGACATGAATGCAACCTTTCGCTGAAAAAAGCAGAATTTCATTCTATTGAGAGAAACGGTCCAACAAAGATTGAGGAGAGGCACAATTGGGTTTGTAAGTGGAAAAATACAGATATGAACTTCCTGACGAATTGCGTGTTTCTTGATGAATCTGCTTTTGATATAAATATGAAACGTTCAAGAGCTTGGTCCAAAAAGGGTACCCAGGCCATTGTTACCAGACCTACTACGAGAGCAAATACAACGTCTATATTGGGCGCTATATCAGCCGCAGGTTTGATTACCGTTGGTGTCAAAAAAACCTAGACCAGCAAAGAAGAGAAAAGCTGATGGATATATAAGCGCAGGGACTGTAACAGGTCACTACATTAGCTTCTTAAAAATGACTCTCGATGAAATGGACAAACATCCACATATGAAGGGTCACTATATTGTTATGGATAACGCACCTATTCATACGCATGAGAACATAAAGAAGTATATTGAGTATCGGGATATAAGTGTGTGTATCTTCCTACTTACTCTCCTGAACTTAACCCAATAGAACAATTCTGGGCAGTGGCAAAGAGTAAGGTTAAGCGTCATAGATTTTTGCAGGAAGACACTTTGTCCAAGAGGATTACAGAAGCCTGCGACAGTGTGAAGCAAAGTCATTTCAAAGGATTTGTCTCGCATTCTTACCAGTGTTGGGATAAATGTCGAAACAGGCAACTAATGTAATGACCCAAACGAGTGTGTGATTAGGTAAAACAGTAAGTGGCAATCAGACAAAAGAAAGTGAAAGAGAGATAAGGAAGGCGGATGAATTTTATTTGGCCAAAAGTAGACAAGGAGAGAAAGGTAAAGAGAAGTGGAGAGAGGTAAAGAGAGGTAAAGAGAGGTAAGGAAATATCATTGGCTAAAAAAAAGACAGATTGTGTCCTATTGGATCTAGAATGTCCGGCAAAAAAAAAGTAACCTGTGAGTATGATTCTTTTTTTTATCGTTCTTTCCCCATTCTGTTTTTACTGGATGGTGTGTTAAATATGGGAATATTTAACTTGGCAGTATGTGGACGGGACTCAACAAAAGGAGAAGGTTTATTAAACATGTTTTGAATCAGTTTATATCTTTCGCAGTAAAGTGATTATAACTGCACCGATTTCGGAGTAGTAATTTGATTTTATGAGTGAGGACTGCTAAGATGGTTATATTGATGTCTGTATACAACATGGTGACGCCCCAGAAAATACTTCTCGTGTCCCGCTGCTTCAACAATGGTTGTATACAAAATGCGTCTTCTCCCTTTAACCTTCGACGACACCTTGAAGATTCCCATAGCTATGTTTTTCCAGCCCCGATGAAAACTACTCGACGTTACAACACCAGTGAATATCAATTTTCAAGACACCATTCTGATAATGATGATAAGGAAAAACATTACGCCTGCCCTTGCTGTATTGTACACGTCAAAGAGTTCAGAGATCTCGAGAACCATTTCATCAACCAGCACGAATGCTACCTCCCGTCGATTTCATTGGAAAACAGCCGATCTGAAAGCCCTGCACCCGAAGACACGATATCTGAACATGCCCCTTCTGACAGCACTTCATCTGAACAAGTCATCTATTCGCAGCCACAAGGTAAAAAACGTTTAAATGAAAATGCTATGTTGTTGGACGACATTCCCATGGACCAACCTCGTGGCGAACATTTATCAATCGATGGTTTCGATGTTACGGATGCCAATTACCGCATGAAACTTTCTTTGAAAGATCATCAATGGAAGTTATCATTGGAAGATCACTTGTACCAAGTTCTTACAGCCACATCAGTATTGCTCCTCACTCCCCACATATATCCCAGTGAAGTACAACCATATTTTACACATGAGAAATGGACGGCTGCCAGCACTGCTATCAAAAACATTTACAAGATACAACAGCCACCCATACCAATTGACATTGTGGCGAGTCTTCTTTCCATAATAGACTTGATGCGACTCAAGCTTGATAGAGATGCAGCTGAAATTAAATTACAAACCCTAAAACTGCCCAAGAACAAAAAAAAGTTTGCCAAAGCGGTTGCCGCATTCGTTAACAAGCTTCCATCTGTGCCGCTTGATGAAGATATTAATGAGTGTGAGCTTTGCTCAAGATTCATTGATCCATTTCTCTCGGGTTTGTTCGACGATCCCAACGAAGGAGTATACTTGCGCTGGACAAATGAATCAACATTAAAGGCCAAGGAACTATCCAACAACATGCGACCTGACCTATCCATCACCAAAACCGTTGGTCTCAAGTGGGCAAGAAGTTTGGGATACGGAGAAGCCAAACCTTCTGCGCGCGAAAGTGACCATTACCTGGTTTGCCGGGATTTCATCAAGGTGGTACTTTTTTGCAAGAATTCTTTGGACGAGCAGTTGATGGAAGGTGTCCTTGGGATCCATATCGTTGGTCGAACAATTCGGTTTTATGTCCTTGTATTGCCCGCCACTGCCACATATGTGATGTACTTACTCGCAGAGATCAAGGTGCCGGACTCGATTCAGGGCTTGCCTGGGTTTGTCACCGAATTACCATCCATTCTCAAGATTCTACATGCCTTCGACACAGTTTGCGTATGCTCAGTTACACCTGAAGTAATTGCCGGTCGACGAGAACCAACGCTTCCATCAAAAACATTTCAACAAAACATTTCTGAATCAAAGAGCCGAAAGCGATCATGTCATCTTCACCGCAGACACAATTGATTACGGGATGTATTGTACCACGTTCATGCCTTTACTATCTCTCTATACCTCTCTTTACCTCTCTCCACTTCTCTTTACCTTTCTCTCCTTGTCTACTTTTGGCCAAATAAAATTCATCCGCCTTCCTTATCTCTCTTTCACTTTCTTTTGTCTGATTGCCACTTACTGTTTTACCTAATCACACACTCGTTTGGGTCATTACATTAGTTGCCTGTTTCGACATTTATCCCAACACTGGTAAGAATGCGAGACAAATCCTTTGAAATGACTTTGCTTCACACTGTCGCAGGCTTCTGTAATCCTCTTGGACAAAGTGTCTTCCTGCAAAAATCTATGACGCTTAACCTTACTCTTTGCCACTGCCCAGAATTGTTCTATTGGGTTAAGTTCAGGAGAGTAAGTAGGAAGATACACACACTTATATCCCGATACTCAATATACTTCTTTATGTTCTCATGCGTATGAATAGGTGCATTATCCATAACAATATAGTGACCCTTCATATGTGGATGTTTGTCCATTTCATCGAGAGTCATTTTTAAGAAGCTAATGTAGTGACCTGTTACAGTCCCTGCGCTTATATATCCATCAGCTTTTCTCTTCTTTGCTGGTCTAGGTTTTTTTGACACCAACGGTAATCAAACCTGCGGCTGATATAGCGCCCAATATAGACGTTGTATTTGCTCTCGTAGTAGGTCTGGTAACAATGGCCTGGGTACCCTTTTTGGACCAAGCTCTTGAACGTTTCATATTTATATCAAAAGCAGATTCATCAAGAAACACGCAATTCGTCAGGAAGTTCATATCTGTATTTTTCCACTTACAAACCCAATTGTGCCTCTCCTCAATCTTTGTTGGACCGTTTCTCTCAATAGAATGAAATTCTGCTTTTTTCAGCGAAAGGTTGCATTCATGTCTCATAGAGTTATTAACTACTTTAAGATCATGAAATTGTTTCAATAAATGCTCGGTCACTTCAACAACAGTAGCAGAGGGATTAGCATCAATAAAAGTGATAACAGTCGCTTTATGCTCTTCAGTTAAGATGCACTTGCGACCTACTTTTTTACAGCTCTCAAAAATACTGTCAGGACACGCAGTATACCGGCTTATCCATCTATAAGCTGTTCGAATATGAATGCCCAACTGCTTTGCTGCAGATGCTGCAGTCATACACTTTTCAATCTTCAGATAGAAAAACCTAACTTTATCCTGGACTGTATAACGCACATATTCTCGTTTTGGCTCTGCCTCCCTTCATATGAATATCTTCATTTCTTGGCTTTTCAAGCAGCAATGGGCTAGTCAGAGAGGTTTCATTTGGGACTGCAATTTCCCGAGTACTCTGTATGAGTATCAATAGTCTCAACAATAAATTCATTCTGATCAACAATGTAGTCCATGAGCTCAGGACCACCATTCTCATCAATAACATTCCCATGCCCATCTTCATATAGAAATATTGTACTCATGTTGACTCGCAAAGTATTGAAAAAGAAAAATGACCAGTAGAAAATAACACACACACTCTCTCTTTATATTTTTTGAGTGCAAAAATATGAATTTGATCTTGATTGACTATTGACATCAATTTTGGCTGGCCAATGACATTATTTTTAATTGACCAGTGGCATTGATATTGATTGGCTGTGACATTACTTTTTGAAATGACTGTACTGGGTGTTGCATCCTAATGCAATACAGGGATGATATACAACAGACTTCTCCTATTATCATTAAAATATTCAGCTTATCTATTGAACTGTGTCTCTTAAAGACCATCTCCTGCCTTATTATCGCTATCTATTATCTTTTCATCATCTACATTTTATCTATGCATAATCTACCTTTTATTTATGCATATATTAGTATCAATCTCTTGCAAAAATATTCTCTAAAATATATTTGTAGGGGTTAAAAAAAGAATTTTTTTTTCTCATTTGTTGTTATTTATTATTGTTGTTGGAAATAAGCAATATTAACAGCAGATGACAGATAAACTTCCTCCTAATTTACTAAAGTTATTTGCCCCAAGACCACCTTTAACCTATAATCCACCATTAGACAAAGACCCCGGAAAGAGAAGAGGCTGTGTAGTAGGCAGTATCGCGCCTATTATCCCACAACTACGTAATTATGATCCTAATTATATACCTTGGAAGTCCCTAGAAGAAAAACGTAGAGAGAAAGTAAATGTTTGTGTTTACATCTTCTTGTTCTCTGTATTAATCTGTTGTACTCTCTAGGCTGAAATCAAAAGAAAGAAAGCAGAGGAAACGCTGAATACAGCCCTGTCTCAATGTTAGATATTATTTATAAGCATATTGTGTGTAGATGAAGAATGAATAGTTGTAGTAACCCTTTGTTTTATTATAGATGATCCAGAAAAGGATCCTAATATTGATGGAGATCCCTTCAACACTCTCTTTGTCACTCATTTAAGCCCTGAATTAACAGAAAGTGACTTGGCAAGGGAGTTTGAGTTATATGGACAGATTAAGAAAGTAAGTAAAGAGATTGATGTCGACATGGCTGTGTACTCACGAGTATAATAGATACGTTTGATTCGTGATAAAGAAGGAAAATCCCGTTGTTATGCATTTATAGAGTTTGAAAGAGAAAAAGACATGCGTGGTAAGTGAAGGGTGGAAGGATATAGGGTGTATATGGTGTATGGAAGTGTTATAAACACCTATTGACACATGTATCAAACATAGCGGCATTTAAGGATGCTGATGGCCTGAAGATTCTGGGACGTAGAATATTAGTAGATGTAGAACGTGCTCGTACCGTCAAAGGATGGAAACCCCGTAGACTGGGTGGTGGTCTAGGTGGAAGAGAACATAAGGCTGCCTCTTCAGCCATACGCCATTCTAGCCGTGATAGATCCTATTCTGATAGTCGTGATAGAGGTGGGTATAAGCATAGTTCTTATAGTAACTACACCAGGAGAGATGATGATAAAAAGAGAAGTCGTGCTCGCTCTAGAAGCAGAAGTCCCAAACCTTCCAGGGATCGTTCTAGCAGTGATAAATATGTTAGTCGTGGTAGAGAAAGATCAAGAGACCGAATGAATGGTGGTAGAAGAGATAGATATGCTTAATTGTAGTGGTCATAGAATGATAACGTTTTTTTCCCTTTCTTCGGATGCATTCACATCATAATATAAGTAGATATTATCCATCATTCACCCATTATAATACCATATCTGGTTTTGTCCTATCTTTTTCTTCTTTCTTTTTCTTTATAGCCAGTAATATATAGTCTTTATAAACTATTTACACACACATACATACACACACAAGAATTAAAATATATAACAGATATTCATGGTAAGGATAAACAACCGTAAGTGTGTTTGGGATATTATTTTTAATAAAAAATATTATATGTACACTGTGTGTAGAGAATACGAGTGTGTGCTTATTACTACAGAACAATGTGTATGACAGTTGGAGACTATTTTATAGCTATTCAGATAAATCTCGGTATTGTCATGGTAACATGCAGGGGTATATGTCGATGTTGATATATCTTACTGGTTATAAGTGTCATAATGTGGAGTAAGAGAGGAGTCATGCTAGTACAAATCAGATTGTGACTTTATTCATGAATTGGGGTGACCAACTGTGTGTGTGAATAGTGTGTGTACCAAGAGGTTATCCAATTGCATCAATATTAAAGTAAGGTTTTAATTACCTTGGTGTCACACAGTATTTTCATCTTCATCTCCATCTCCCTTCCCTCTAATCTCTCTTTCTCTCTTTCTCTCTACTGTTTCTTTCTTTTTACTCTGTTATTAGCTGATGTCAGAACAAAAGATCGAAAAGATAACCAAGATATTGATAGATGAACCCGTCGTGACCTCTTCAGACAGCGTATCCAAGCGTATTGCCAAAAGAGCAAGTGCCCTGAACATGAATGGAAATGTTCTCCGGGAAGAAGTCAAGAGTACTCCCGATAAGTGTGGTGACAATAGCATCAAGATCACCATGGGCGATATTGTCCTGAACACTCTTAATCCGAGACAGCAGGAGATTGAAGGTAAAGGCTATATGTCTTTATTTAACCCATTCTACTGTGTATACATCTTTATTCAACCCTTTCTACTATAGGCAATGAAGTAATTAAAGGCATAAGCTATGTATTTGATAATAAATTCATGGCTGCCAAAGCTTTGTTTGAGACAAAGGCTTCCACGTAAATAGAGTTTGATTGATTATTATTTGATCTGACATTTTTATCTCTTTTATTCAGTGATCCACTCCATGCCCTTGCATTGAGTTCTATGGCATTCTTAAAAGGTATTTGTTCATAAACAGCTTTCTCTTGTTTTTACCCCTCCATTCTCATCTGTACATCCTTTGTTTATTTTTTATTATTCTCACACAGCTGTCATGGTAACTATTAATATCTTTAATCCAACTCACCATGGTAACACACTGTCCACATATCCACAACTAAACATATCTCTCGCTTATTGTTAGACTACTGCTGATCAAGATGAGGATATGGCATTGGATGCACTGAATACTGCCTATGAGATAGCCAATGCTCAACTAGAAGCAGGAAAAGCATCTTCCAAGATAACTGGATACTTCTCCGGATATTATAATTACCTAAAAAAGAAAAATACATCCACACCCAGCAGTCCAACCACTCAGAGTCGCCCACCTGCTGATTATCCCCCCAATGGAGTACTACGTGCTCATGTATTGAAGGCCGAGTGCTGCCTTCAGATAGCCATTATTCAACTATTACAGGAGTCAGTCTTGAGTTATGTGAAATGTGGACTCAATCTGAGAAGGGGTAAACATAGGTCTTCCTCTGATAGTTGTAGTCTGTCAAGCTTATTTATATTCCATTCATTTAGCCTATAATTCCTATCGTTATGTCTGGCAGGAATACCAGAAGATGGGTGCAGATCATTTGGCTTTCATGGATGCTGATACTATCTCAGGTGTCCAATTTGGGTAAGAATAAGAAGACACTAAGTAAAGTGAAGATAGTGACTAAACATACTTCCTGTTGATAGCATTGGATCTGTTCATCTGGTTTTGTCTGCTCTTCCCATGAAGATCTTGAAGGCAATGTCAGCTTTTGGTTGGAAGCCTGATAAGCAACTGGGATTCATTTTATTGAACCAATGTGTTGAGCAAGACCGTGTTCGATCTTCCATGGCTACCATCATGTAAGTACTATATTAAATGATATGTGACGGTATATGTTAACTTTTTTACTATGTAGGTTACTTGCCTATTATTCTGCTGCTATCTCTTTTGCACCTCAAGTAATGACTGCTGCCTATAAGAAGACTGCAATGAGTGTAACTAGTTAAAATTCATATATGAGTAAATAGCAACTAACAATAGTTTATTTCTGTAGATACTATTAGATGCACAAAGACATCACCCTGATTCAGCACTCTATCTGTACTTTGCTGGTAAATTAGCACGTAATAGCCTTGATCTGGCCTTATCAACCCAGTCCTTCCTCTATGCTGCTGAAATCAGTCGTGGTGAATGGGCAGAAGTAGCTGTGATCAATTCATGTCGATTTGAAATGGCATTGAATCATATGATTACAGGTAACTGGCAGCATGCAGCAGCCACATTTGACTATTTGTGTGAACAGCAGTATTGGTCTGCTGCCTTCTGTAGATATGCCCAGGGAGCATGTTATGAGATGATGGGTGATCGTACTGAAGCAGTCATTATATTTGCAGAAGTACCCAATTTAGTGGTAAAAAAGCTGGGTGGCAGATACTCTGACATTGATGCCTATGTTCTTCGTAAGGTGACTATGTTCCAGCAGAGTGGTTATCAGAATCTTGACTTCTTTGTACCTATCCTGGAATTCATGTGTATCTGGAATCTCCTACCCTATGCCAGTCATGAATTGTTGCATGCAGGATTACAGAGAATCAACAAGGGATTACAGTCAATACAGATATGTGAGGACAAAGAACAGAGTATCCGTATGAAGGAAATAGCACCTGATGCACCTCTGCCTGACTATTTCAATGAAAGGGCCAGTCTGTTGATAGTGAAGTCATCCATACTGAATGTACTTGGACAGCCTGATAAAACTACACTGGATATCAACTGGATATTGGATCATAAAGATTGTATCACATCTGATACTTGGACAGTGCCATATGCACTATGGGAAGCAGGCATATCCTGCTGGTTAATGGAACTGCAGACTAAGAGTCGACAGATGTGGGAAATGGCACTAGACCATGGCAAACATGACTTTGAACATAGATTAGCAGTAAGACTCAATTTAGCATTGACTTATACTGAGGAATTAGGATATGCTGAAGTGAAAATACCCAGTGAAACCAAGAGTAGATATTCATTGAACCTGAATTTTATCTCCAAGAATACAGCTACATTAACATCTTAAGCATATAGTATTCTTATACCACTTATTACCCTAATAAATCTCTATATATAAAGACCTGCTTGTTTGACACTAGTCAGCTAGTCACACCATTCCAGTAGATAGAAGCTAATAAGATGTTATCAATCCTTGGTGTAAATACATGTATAATTACATATATACATACATATATATACATACATATATATACACACATATATACACATACATATATATACACACATATATATACATACATATATATACACACATATATATACATACATATATACACACATACATATACACATACACACATATATATACACACACATACACACACACACACATATACACACACACATATATACAAACACATACACACATACACACACTAATATATATATATATATATATACACAATACTTTTATTACTGATACTACACTGCTAATATTCAATATTTATTCTATAGATATTGTTGACTGTTCTTTTCACCCTCCTTCAATGCTCTTTCTTCAAGGTAAATGGCCTTCTCGGTCCACTTCTTTCTATGAAGACTGTTCAGCACATTGCTCATTTTCTCCCTAGCCTTTCTTTCTTCTTCCTCCTGTTGAGCTCTGATCTCATAGAATTCTGAAGTTGCCTTAGCATAGGCCTTTCTCTCAGGCATCTTCTCATGAGTCATCAAATGGAGTTGATACTTGATCACACTATACAAATAAGAGACAGTTAATAACTTCAAGCCACTCACAATGAGAGTACATACGCTTCACCGTCTACTTGAGAAGGATGCATGCCTTCCAACAGTAATTTACTGTAGTCAGTACGATTGATACCTAATTCGTTCTCAACAAGTGTCTTGGGTCTGGACAGTTCAAAGGGATGATCTTTATAGAATTGTCTTCTTAATTTGTCCTCAGGGTAAACAATAGCACGGGGTTTAGGAGGAGGAGTACGAAGGTGTTTCTCTGAGTGACGAAGACGTTGTACTGGCTGCTGTTTGGGTAGAATGAAGTCTTCTTCCTCTGTCTGACCAGTGATATTGGTGTCTGTGTTGGCAGAACGAATGATACTGGGTCCAGGGGGAATAGACTGAACAACAGAAAGCCATACAGGAGACTTCTTGAGTAAGTTACCCTTTAACTGTTTAGATACATGCTTAGCAATAGTAATGGGTGCTGGTCTGTAAGCCATCCTTCCTGGTCTATTCGTTAGGGGTAAAAAGTATCAAATAAATAATAAAAAATAAATAAAACCCCAGTCCTACAAAGATCACATATTCATATTCCGACACTTGACAGCTCATCAAGCGTATTCTGTTCTGCTGTATATACTTTATGCTTATATTATGCACATATGCACTCAATTCTGTTATATCATCTATGCATTCTATCTTCTTATAGCGTGTAATGGTCTCTCTATTGCACTAACCATTCTAGTAAGAAAATAGACGGTCATGTCTATTTCAATCTCAGTCATCTACATGTAGAACTTCCATGATATCATTCTGTCATCGAATGCATTCTCTTTCTTTTTCATCTCTTTCACCTAGTTATACTTATTCACCATGTCAAACAAACAACCTGAATCAATTGATAGTCTCACTCATCCCCTTGTTCATAGAGCAAGTGTGAATGGACATGTGGATTCCAAGATAGAATGTGACAAATTGAAGGCACAACCAGATGTTGCCAATGACAACTACAATAACTGGGACTTATATCCACAAGTCATTCGTAATATAGAGAATCAGGGAACAGAAGAACAGGTCAAACATCTACATGAACTGGAGCATCACAAGTAACCATGGATACAATGATTTAAACACCGTCCTATCGTCTATTCTATCCCATCCTCACTTATTTATTTTTTCTCTTCCCCTTTTCTTCCCCTCTCTTTATATATACGCATATGTCTTCTTCAATGGACATTGACGAAATAAAAGCTGCATCCATGAAAGAGGAACACTATATTCTTCCTTGGTAATATACTGTATTTCCATTGTATTTGAATATTGCCTTATTAAGCCACTATTTATAAAAGGGTTGAGAAGTACAGACCCATTGAATTGAAGGATATTGTGGGTAATGAAGACACTATATCCAGACTACAGGCTATTGCCAAGGATGGAAATATGCCCAATATTATACTGACTGTAAACATTGTGTGTGTGTGTGTGTGTGTGTGTATACCTCTAACCACTTTCTACATTCAAAAGGGATTACCTGGTATTGGTAAGACTACGAGTATATTGTGCTTAGCTCATGCCCTTCTTGGTCCTTCTTACAAAGAAGCTGTATTGGAGTTGAATGCTTCTGATGAAAGGTATATTGAAGTGGAAAGGGATAGTCCTGTTTATTGACACTCCTGAATAGAGGTATCGATGTTGTCAGGAACAGAATCAAGGCATTTGCACAGAAGAAAGTGACATTACCACCCGGAAGACACAAGATCATCATATTGGATGAGGCTGATAGCATGACTAGTGGTGCACAACAAGCATTACGTAGAACAATTGAGATGTATACTGCAACCACTCGTTTTGCCCTTGCCTGTAATCAATCCAATAAGATCATTGAGCCTATTCAGTCTAGATGTGCTGTTCTTCGCTTTACTAAATTGACCCATGAACAGATATATTCAAGAATAATAGAGATATGTCAACAGGAGAAGGTAATAGGTGTGTCATCTGTTGAATAGAGAGATGCTTACTCTTTAACCACAGGTCAGTTACAATGACTCTGGTATAGAAGCCTTATTGTTCACTGCAGATGGTGATCTCAGACAGGCCATCAATAATCTTCAGTCTACTTACTATGGATTCAACTATGTGAATGCAGAGAATATCTATAAAATCTGTGATCAACCTCATCCAGTGGCTGTCAAGCACATCTTAACATGCTGTTCACAGGAGAAGATAGATGAAGCACTGACATTGACACAGGAATTGTATGATCTTGGTTATTCATTCTTAGATATCATCACCACCTTCTTCCGTGTCACTAGGAATCTACTGGAGATAAGTGATGATCTCAGACTGGAATATCTGAAAGAGATAGGGGCTACACATGTCAGATTCATCAATGGTCATAGGAGTATGATCCAGTTAGCAGGCATGTTATGTAGATTATCCAAAGTGAAGGTGTAAATGATAATAAAAGTGTATACATCCCATGTTTATTTATTTATATTTATAACTATTTAATCTTCTTCCTCCTCCTCGCTGCTTTCATTGTCCCTTAACCAGTTCACGAAGGTCTCCAATTGCTTCAAGAAGATGGTCTTGCCCTGTGCTAAATGTGCCTTATCAAACCAGTAAAGAATGGCATTATCAGACAATGCATCATTCTTATAGAGTGTCTGGATGATACGGTGGAAGAACTTGGTTAACTTGACATCCTCGTAACAGGTCAACTGCACCTTCTGGAGTAAGACGATCTCGGTCTTGGGGGAACTGGTGAAGCTCTCTAATACTTTAGCCCACTGATTGATGGCGCGCAGTACCTGTGACTCAATCTGATCGGGACGACTCATCATGTCGACCACACTCATAATAGATTGCCATATAATGGGAATCACCTCTGCCTCAGTGAGACCACCTTCCTTCATAGAGTTCTTGACAGAGGTGATGATATCAGCCTCGGATGCCTCTCCCTCCATCTGATTGGACAACTCAGTCAACAAGCTGCCCTTCTTGAAGTTCTTCTTATTTCTGCGGTAATATTCAACGAACTCCTTCATGTCTTCAGCCTCAAAATGTCTGACGAGACAGTCTTCATCTCTCTTGTTAGGAGGGAAGAAGTCGATGATACGACTGTTGAGTCCCTCACTGGTCAATGAACGGCCTAATTGTTCAATGCTCTGTTCTGTCAAAATGGTACGGAATACGGTAGTAGTGAAATCCAAGGAGTAACCATCCTTCACCAAATAGTCCTTCAAGAGTACTTTCAAGACAGAAGAAGTAATCAACTGATTACAGACAAAGAAGCCAGTAGCCTTGGCTAATTTGGAGTTCTCTTCGGCAGACCACTTGTTGACAAACTGCAGCACATTCTGGAGTGTCTCTCCAAATATTCTCTGCAAATATTTATAACGACGAATTAACTTATTGAAGATTTCAACGTATTTTTTAATTATGGAGGCATCATCTTCTGCTGCAAAAATGCAGAAACTGCTTCGTTCAACATCATCATCAAATATTCCTCCAGGCTCTAAGTAGGGGGTTAAGTGGGAAATCAGCCATTGAACCAATCAGAATCCTCCAAACACATATAAATAATCTTACCTAAAATACCACCAGTAATAAGTATCTCAAAGAGTGAATCACCGTATTTACGATAGTCAAGTGTGTTTCCAAGAATATCAAGTTTAGAAGAAATAGCTTCGAAATCACCTCCCTTCACAGTCTTTAATTGAGCTAATAAGTTATCTCTGAATACTAAGAAAAATAGATAGGGGTATTAATTTAGGGTAGTCATGGTAACAAAATATCAGATGGATCATTTACCCTCAGGCTCGTGCTTAGCGTTGGCTTTTTGGACACCCTACATAAACTCTAGATGAGTACTGTATACTCTCCTAAGTGATGAGTGCTTACTTTTCTCTGTTTAATTCTCACACCATTCAAAGTTGGTTTGAGATTAGTATTTGCCTGGGATTGGGTAGAATTCATGTATATGCTAAAAACGATCTCTTTACTATTAAGGTGCGTTTGTAGCTGTATATTTAATTATAAAATAGAAAAGGGGAAAATAGAAAGGAAGAAAAAAAAAGAAAACAAGGGCTTTATACCCAAATTTTTCATTTCACTTTTTAGGCGCACTCTCATTCGGCCATATCTAGGAGACTGCTGATTTCCATGGCAATATGAACTGCTGTCATGGCAATGTCACGTGACAATAATCAGGTTGCTATCCATCTTGATAGTGATCACTCGTACACGCCCTTATCTCTTACTCTTTTATTTTATTCACATATTGGTCTGTTATACTCTTTATCTCACAGGATGAACTATCTATCCACATAGTGTATTCTGTTTACTACCCGACAATCATCCCCACTACGTTGATGACGTCGTTTATAGTCAATAAGCCAGTTGAATAGAATACACACTCATGAATACACATATAGAGAGAGATAGAGGTAAAGGGTTAACATCCTTGTGTGTATGTGTATAATAATATGGAGAAACACGCCTGATTGGTCTATTCTAATAACACCACGTGTATCCATCCTCATGGTTATTACCTAGTCAGACAATTAACACTGGTGCTCCATGGCTCTTCCCGCAAAAATTCCAAAAACTAAAGGTGGTGGCTTAGCACCCTCTACTAATAGACCCTTAAATACACTCTCATGATCACGCATTGTGTCTAACAATAGAAAATCTCTAATCCATTCTACCCCAAGTTCAACTTCTGAAAATGAGGAGAAAAATAAGACAATCACGTCTCGCATATGGCGAGCAGGCCACGGAGAGGGCAGAGTTATGGTTGATATGAGTAACCAGACTATAAGTAAAGTTCATTTTCTGAAATTGGTTTTGGATCAATACCCCACCAGGGTAGGTGTTCTAACTCAGCAAGTGGGTAATCCGAAGTATGCTGAGATTAACTTTCGCCTGGGAGATAAGAACAGAGAAAATATCCCAAGAGATGGGATAAGGATCGATGACAGTACAACGATCATGCCTTGTTCTGCCGTACAGAATGATGCAGAGATCATCAACATACGCTTATCTCAACTTCCTTTCCTGGAAGAGGCCGATCTCCTTGAGGGATTGCTGAAAAGTCTGTCCCAATATGGGTCGTTAGTCGATATTGGAATTTATCTGGAACCCATCACAAAGACCTACAAGTGCACTGGGTATGCTTCTATCGATATCAGGTCTAGAGACCCTAAGACCACGTTCCAACCACTCACCCACGTCATTCCATGGTTTGAGAATTCTGGTGGAAGCTTTCATGCAGTGTGGAAGACTATGGTATCTCATTGCAGATATTGTCATGATGAAGGGCATGTGTTGTCCGATTGCTCTAAGCGCCTAGCAAACATGACATGCTATAATTGTCGAGAGAAAGGTCATATTGCAGCTGTTTTTCCTAGAGACTCACATTCGAAGAAGCAGAGAAAGACCGTTACACTAGAAGAAGGATGTTCTTCTGTCCCTGGGTCTTCTCCTGAAAAACATAGTGAGAGACAGACTGTTACGATTACAGAAGAATGTGACTTCTCATTTAATAAGCCTCCTCAAGAGAAACACAGTGAGAGAAAGAAGGCTCCCAAGGGAGACTTTGACTGTCAACAATAAAGGCACGAAGAAGAAGACATCCACAAAAACTCGTGAAAAGATATTTGAATGTGATGTAAAAGAAGTCAATCATTTTACTCCAGCCAAACGGTCTTGGACTAGTTGTGATGATGATATTGACACTCCTCCAATCACCTTAAATCTTCCTAAGATACTCGAAGTTGAGGATCGTACCACGACAAGTCAGTCTCGGTAGTACTGGATGAGAAGAAACTGCCTGAAATCAATCGGGGAAATCAATGTGATGTTGATATGACTGATTCTCCTACAGCTGTCCAAGTACCTGCTGAGGGTACATACCAAACCAATCATAATCAGTAAATGAGTAGTAAACCAACACTACTCAATATATCATCACTGAACTGCAACAGTTTGGTGAAAACCAATAACTCAAAAAAACAAAAACAATTTATTAGATACCTACGCTCACTCAATTTCGATATCATGTCCTTCCAGGAATCCCATGTTAACGAAAATGTTTCCAATCTCATTAATATGCAATTCCAGTCTAAGGCCTCCATTTGGACTCACCATTGTGGAATTGTATCCTTATCTTCAACCTTAACCTTATCCTTCAACTTGATTAGTGACAATGACCGTGTTATTTTGATTAAGGTCACACACTGTCAACAACCACTCAACCCATTTTACATTCTCAATATCTATGCACCAGCAACTAATGGATCAGCACGGAAATCCTTCTTTAACAGTGTTCTAACCTCCATATATGATCTACCCACCAGTATTGATCTACCCACCAGTATTGATCTACCCACCAGTATTGATCTAGCTCGCACTATCATTATGGGAGATTTTAATTATTCATACCTCAGACCTAGACTTTATTCAGAAACATCCCCTCGGTGGTTGTCGTTCCTAGAGGAACATTTCTTCAACGCTCTGTCCATAAGTGATATCCACAATATTCCCACTTTCAACCGTACATCTACTACGCCCTCTACCATTGATTACGTCTTTGTCAGTAAAGATATGAACAATATAGTAAGCAAAGCAGACCTACATAAGATAAACTCACACTGGACAGATCACTCTCTCCTTTCAATTCAACTGAACGTTGGCTGGTCGTCCAATGGTCCAGGTCTATGGCGTGCCAACCCTAAACTGCTTGTTGTACCAGGGTACCATCAACATTTACTTGACACCATCTCTCTTCATCTCAACAGTCCTAGTATAGGAGAAACCGTGCAAGATAACTGGGATAGTTTGAAAATCAAACTTAAATCGACCACTAAAAGATTCGCTTATGTTAACTCTAAACGGAATAGTGATCTACTAAAGGCCTTACAACGTCGTCGAAACATGTTTCTTTGATCAAGACCTGATATAACAGCACGATTAAGCATATTACCTCCCTTAGATGCAGATATTGCTCGGTTACAACAAGAAAAAGCTGATATTCTAGCTCTGAAAGCTGGCATTCGTTGGCTGGAAAAAGGTGAGAAATCAGTGTCCTTTTTAAGAAACATGTACACCGTTCGACAGAATCAGCAAAACATTACTTCTCTATGTTCTATTCCTTCCGATGAAGCTTTGACTCAACTACCAGACATGCTCCCAATAGCTCAGACATTCTATCAAACTCTGTACTCCCAAGATAATGTTACCGATGAGGCTATAAAATTATATCTGGATGAGATACACGATTTACCTAATCTATCTGAGGAGGATTGTCAGAAACTTGCATGCCCTATCACTTTGGACGAGATCCTACATGAAACGAGAAAAGTGGTGGCAAAACAAAGTAGTCCAGGTGAAGATGGCTTTGGATATGCCTTCTTATACCATCTGTTCCGTTTCCCGCCTTTACAAGATAATATAGTACAGATGTTTAACAATGCCCTTACAAAAAACACAATACCTGGCTCGTGGAAGGAAATCAGAGTTCGTCTTCTGCCAAAAAAATGGTGACCTGTCGTTGTTGAAGAATTAGCGCCCTATATCACTAATTAACTGCGATGCTAAAGTGTTACCGAGTGGTTAATTCAAGGATTCGAGAGCTCACATCCAAATTAATCAATCGATTTCAAACGGGCTTTATGCCAAACAGATTTATTGCGGAAAATGGCATATTACTCAATATCGCTATGGAACATGATAGGCGACACCAATGCCAAGATATAGGTCTTCTTCTGGACCAAGAGAAGGCATATGATCGTGTCCATCCAGCATATCTCCGCATCACCCTCCTTCGCCTTGGCTTTCCAGCCACTGTTGTCAAATCCTTGATGACCTTATTTTTTAGTAATAATGTCTGTATCAACGTGAATGGCCACTTCACTGAGAATGTAGATCAACAACGAGGTTTAAGACAAGGGAATCCACTGTCTCCTCTACTTTTCAACTTCGCTTTGGAACCTCTTCTGCGACATTTCATGAATGACCCATCTTTAGTTGGTTTTAATATCCCGGCTATATCTACATCCAGCAATTACTCTCAACAAAGCCCATACTCTCTGGATAATATTCGATTTCTAGCATATGCAGACGATGTTTGTGTGTTTCTCTCCTCGATGGAGGATTATGGTTACCTTCAACAACACCTCCTCAATTATAGTAAAGTATCCAACTCAAAAATCAATATCGACAAGACTGAAGTAATTTTTCTAAATGGTACCACATCTCCCGAATGGGAATCTGTCTTATCTGCTGATGGCATATCCAGATATCACGATCGACATCTCCTAAACCCCTTCGCTATCTCGGATTTCCAATGATATGCTCTATAAATCAACGAAGATACTATGAACAAACCATGTTCAATAATATTCATTCACAATGCAACATATTCTCCCAACGTTATCTTTCTATGAGAGGTAAGGCCACCTTGATCAACTCCATCATTTTATCGAAATTGTGGTACAGCCTAGGTCTAGTGGCCTTTCCACAGTCCTTCTTCCTTAAAATTCGATCCTGTATTACCACATTTATGTGCAATAAAGTGAAGTCTCGAATAGCATATGCCAAAATGTGCCTCCCTATTCTCGAAGGTGGGCTTGGAATTATTGATCCATATGCACAACAACATACTCTCCAACACAGATGGATTAGACAATTGATGAATCCGAACACACCATCGTCGTGCAGTGCAACTTATTTACACCAATACATATGTCAATACCTTTCCATGAACACCAATTCTCGCCTGGGCTTATTCTATCCCCGGCTGCGCGGTCCCGTGTATATCGATCGTGGTCTTTTTGTCAAGAACATCTTTAGCGCCATAGACTCTCTGTACCAATCTGATCCCGACGAGGTAGAATGTAACTCAACCACACTTCTGCATTTACCAGTAAATGCTCTATTCACAAATATCTCGGCAGATCACTGAATCCTAAAACCAAGAGCGCCCCTTCTATTAGTCAAACACTTTCTAGACATAGACAATAACTTATCCAAGTACACTCTTCCGCATCAGTCCCCTTGCTACCCTCGGTTATCCAAACGCTTGATAAAAGAGGTTGGAGACGGCAGCCTGGTTTTCCTACAACGTACATGTACTGATAATGGCGGATACCAGTATTCCGCTTCAAATAGATGACTCACCTTTTGTCCGGCACATTCGAAAGTCTCCTGAATGGCAATATTACAATCCTAAGGCTCGACGCTATTACCTTTGTAGCACACTCTTTCCAGTTACCGAAACCCCAGTTTCAAGCATCGATTGGCACAAATTTTGGTCTCTAGCTATTACTCCTGAATCACGCTCTCTCTGGTTATCGAATTATTCACGATAAAGTGTACTGTCAGAAATCCATAGCAATTTTCCGAACAGATGCTTCTGATAAATGTCCTTTTTGCCACCGGGTGGTGGAAACTATTCAACACCTGCTGTTCGAGTGTCCAACGAAAACACGCATCTGGAAAATAGTCCTGTCTTCTTTTGCCCCTCATCTGTTCTTTGAACACACTGATATTCACCAATTGAAATCTTTTGACCCATGTCAATAATATTCAACTTCCAATACTGGTGTCCAAGGTTATACGAGCTATTTGGCGTAGTCACTGGCAATATGTGATTGATAAGGTTCCTTTCGTGCCTGATAGGATAGCCTTTCACGTTATAAAAGCATCAATCAGATATAGAACTCAGGCATACCTCTCAATTTGACGTGTGACCTTTAAAAATCTATTATTTTATAAATAAACATATATATTTAGTTACAAAAAAACAAAACAAAACACTGGTGCTCTATATACCTAGCATCCTCTTGAACCAATAAATATACACACTACAAAGACATTCATTGTAGATGCTATTGCTGCATAAACATCCTATCACTCGTCATGTTCAGGTGGCTTATACACACATGAGCCACTGTTGAATATCCAATCAATGATTATCCACGTGAATAAACGCGAAAAATTAGAAATAAAAGTTTAAATGGGAAAGAGGTGTCTGAATTGAATTCTCCATAGTGGAATGGATAAAGACCTATACAAGTTAAGTAAGCAGCCCAACAAGAAGTTGTTATACCAATATCTCAACAGTAAACAGGACAATGAGGTATGAAGCAGAGTGTATAAAAATGACATGGACTCATTGGGTTGTAGATTGTCAGTCTGATTACCTCCAGACTGAATAATACTCATGTCAAAAATGACATTGATATCAACTTGATGATAAGAGCTATTCTTATGGGTATATACACACACACATACAATGACTACAAATACATTTTAAGCTGTTATATGGATAGGATCACCTGTGGAGGGTGGTATAGCATGTATACAACGTAGATATACTGTTATAAAGAGCATTATTGAATGGTAAGCATAATACTTCTTTTATATTATGGATATGGTTTAATATATATATAATAAAGGCTGAATGTAGATGATATTACTGCCTTGAGTACTACTCAAACACAGATAGTATCTAATGTTGTTAACTTAATATTGTCTGAAGTAACGCTGAATCTCTTATATGCATATGATCTGATAACTGATACTCCCTTTCTATTGATAAGATTGAGTTATTACAAGTATCCATGTTACATGAACTGGGTGTGTATATTACATCTATCATCCATCAGAAGAAAGTCATCCATATAAGACTGCTGGATGTATTATCCAAAGTATGGAATGCATTGTACTCCAAGGAAAAGGGGTCTGAATTGGAGGAGATTTTGAATGGGCTATTAGAGGCTGATTGGCAGCATCAGACAGCCATCAGTATTGCCTCTGTGTTGAATGACATGGAACTATCTAAATCACACTTGGAGAGAACAGTCAGATATATGATTATGTATGGATGGATAATGATGATATCTATCTAGAGTTTACTTATCGGTGTATTTTATTGCAGGAAGATATCTGATCTGGAGATTGAAGAAGTGCCTCCATTTGTATATCAATTACTATTGATATCACGCAAGGTAAAAGGGCATAGTTATAGAGTATATAGAACTGTTAGTTGAATGAATTGTTGTATAGGGATACAAAAGAATCATAATATCAGGCATATTTGCCTACTTCAACCAGTTATCAATAGACAATGAGGAGTTAAAGTGAGTAGTATATGTATATATTCATACTTATTCTGATTTGTATTCATTTAGTCGCATACAGGGAACAGTCATGTTGCATATCTCATTTGCTATTAAACAGGATCAGGTAATGCATGTATACATAGTACTTAATAACTATCTTATTTGACACTTGTTCTATTATTATAGGATCTGGGCAATGAACTTATCAAGCTGATGAAGACGAACAAGTCAATTCAGATGGAAGTATTTGATATTGCATGTTTATTATCTATTGCCAGAATACACAGATTTCAAGAGACAGTAAATAGAGATGACCTATGGGGCTATCCACACTCTAATCTCTCTATTCTCTTAGATATTTGATATATTCAGAACATCCATCATTACTTTTCACAAGGACAACGATAAGATACACAAGAATGTGTGGATATCAAGTAAGTGTTTTTCTATTATCTGTGCAATTAAACACTATTCATGAATAATACACATAGAATACTATGCACCAGACACCATCAAATTCACACACAACATCATCTCTATTGCTGATAAATCTGTTCTTGGCTGGGATCAAGTAATACAGAGTCTGACTCAACTATCATTGATACTCATTGACACTGCTGCCAATCAAGGGGCATTTGGAAAGACATCTACCTGTAAATACTACAGTCATATATTCATAGAAATGATTACTTATGATCACTCTAGGTAAGTTATCCAAAATAAGTCCAGTTAAGAATACTCCCATGGATCATGTAGCCAATCTGGGCATAGAAATACTACTTCGAATGTTCAAGGTAAGATATATTATATAAAATGGAAACAATGATGGACTCATCTGACATTGACTATTAGCACCATGATATTATTAGAACTGAAATACTAGAACAAATCACCTCTCGCATCATTTCTCGTTCTCCTAGCTCATCCCACTTTCTCCTGTTACTGAAGAAGATCATAGAAAACAACCCAAATACCATTGAGAAACACCTGAGCTATGTATGTCATTCGTTTTGAACCCTTTTATCATTATGACTACTAATTATTATCCCCAAAGATCAAGGACACATTAGACTATCTCTCCTTCTTACCAACACCAATCGCATTGACCTTATTAGAGGCCATTCAACCCATATTGAAGATAAATGATCAATTCAGAAATGGCCTGATTCTTATCCTTAGAAAGAGTCTGTTTGCAAAGTAAATGTCTGAATGGATGAATCATGATCAACCCTGTGATGATTGATCATGCATATATATATACATTTATAGGGATATCAATGGCCGTGGAGTGGCTATTAATGGATTTCTTGGTATCCTCTATCGATTACTGGAAACACAACAAGAGAATGAAGATGAACTGTCATCAGTACAAAGCAATATATTTGAAATATTAGGTAAAGGATGCAACATGGAAAGGAGGGATATTGACTTAACAAATAACTTTAGGTCTACTCAGAAGATGCTTCAGCCAACAGACTGAAATTAGAATAACAGCTTACAATGGTCTAGGATCACTAGCATCGCAGTTCCCATTATTCGCAGCAGATATATTTGAATTATTATATATACAAGTATGTTTTAGGTGTAAGTATTTATGGATCACTTACTCACACGCTTATCTTCTAGTTCATAAGACTGTATGAAAAAGATATCAATATTCTCTGTCCTCTTCGCGTCGACTCCTGTGTTGAAAGTGCAAATAATTCAGCACATCCTAAAATAACAGAACCTGTTCATATTCTGCTCATCAACCTCGTTAAATGTGTTCATGCTATTCCTCAGAATGGACTGACGACTGTGGTGGAAGAAGCCATGGTAGACTTCAGAGATATCATGAAATCAATCATCACTCGTCTCTCCAAAGCTGAACTGGAAGATTTCGATCTGGATAAGACAGCCAACTTTGATATAACTACCCATATGGGCATCAGAAACTATCATTTAACTACTCTGTTACTGGGAATATATGAGGTAAGAATGGAAACATAAAAGAGGTAAGCATCATTTTACTTAATTCCTGTGGATTAGGCTGCTTTTGAATATGAATTCCATATGCATGGGGTCACTCGTGAAGCAAGTGAATTGTTATTGCAGCTGTTCAAGAGAAGGAAGACATTACTCGGACTATTGAAGGACTTTGTAGGATTAGAAAAGTCAAAGTCAAACCCGAATAACTTCAAATCAGTCATTACAAGTGATCTTATTATTGGTTTGATCAAACATCTGTTCAAACAGAGGAATGGAGTGTCTGAACCAATACGTAATCTGCAATCCGATATTGATCTTATTCAATATATTGTAAATAGTTCATACGATGGCATTGCATTTGTAAGTGCCTGGAATCTATCGATAGGGCAATGAACTAAATCTATTGATAGGCTATTGAAGATGAATACTGTGATCACAGCAAGAAGACTTTTGACTATTGTGTCAAGACATGTCAAGTATATATGCAGATACTTATGACAGAAGACTCTGATAGCATCTACTTGAATGGTCAAGCTAAGAACGCCATGTCTGTCATATCTTCAATGGCACACTCTCTATGGAAGATATTTGAACTAGTCAGTAATGTATGGCCTGATCAGTTCGACCAGTTCTTTTCCCAGTTAGTACCAGCAGATAATGGTCATAGATCAAAGAACGGGGTGCTCATCAAGGTCATTGTCTATTTCAAGGAGATCATCCTGAACCTTCTCTCTTCCAATCCACCCAACTACAAAGAAGCAACTCATGTCATGCAGATTGTGATACTCCTCAGTAAGAAATTAGACAGATCTCATCCTGACTTCACGAATGATGCCATGGTCATTTTCAGGTGGCTTCAGGGAATAGCCAAAGAGAGACCGATACAGGATGAACCCCTTGCAAAAGAGATCATCTTCCTGCTTATTCATATAAGTGCTGATATCAATGAGTTTGAGACAATACAGCACATAGCAGTGGATATTCATAAACTAGGAGGAGAACTGAATGCATTGGTGTCGCCTGATGAAGAAGAATACGAGACTCAATATGAGATAATTAATGTGAAAACACTTTATGTTATTATGTCTCAAGTATTTGATTTCCTGGACTCATCTTCGGATGATTTGATATGGTGTATCAACAAGTTGAAATATTATGGTAAGCAAACAAGTCAAAAAAAGAGACTTGGAATAACCCTTATTCTCTTGCTTAGAGGGTACAGACGGACTCAATGTGACTATGTTTGAGAGTGATCTATGTAATAGACTCATGTCTCAACTGATTATACTGAGTGAACTCATTAAATCAGTGCCCCATGCTACCCATGCTGAGAACTTATTCAAGGCATTGGTCAAAGTATACAGAGTACTGACTAACCTGGTTAAATATGTAAGTACAGTAACCATCATCGATGCATCTCACTTACCCCATCTATTGGGAATAGAAAACGAGTGCTGCACATGATATTGCAGATGAATTCAAGAATGTAGTATCGATTGCAGGGAACTCGATTACTGATAGAATGTATAGTTTCTTGACCCTCTACAACCAGAAACAGCAGGATGATGATAACAATAAGAAGAAAGGAAAGAAGAGAAAAGAGGTGGATAGGAAAAAGAAGGCGAGAGTATTGCGTGAATCAAAGATGATACCCAATGTTATATTCATGGTAGAGCAGTTTGAGAGACACCTGATACAGTTGAGCAGAAAGAGTAAGGTTGACCTTATGCAGTTCATGAAAAGAAGTACTTCAAGAGACTTCAGAATTCAATTGGAGTGGTTGAATGAGGATAGTTCAGATGAAGAGGAAAAAGAGGTATGTTCATACTCTACTTTACAATGAACTGTATTGACTCTTATTCTGTTTAGTCTATGGAGGAGGATGTGCCTATGAAGAGACTTCGCATACAGGATGAGTAGTAATTGTGGCTTGTTCATGACTCATCTTTACCCACCCTGTGGAATCCAGAAAAATAATAATAATAAAAAAAAAATCCAGGCCGGAGTGTTCGATTGACATAGTGTTCTTTGTTTTCTTCCTACTATTTTACATAAATGAGCTTAACCTTCTCTACCAAGGCTATTCCTTATGCCCTTTTGGCTGTCATTGTGAGTGACAGTGACTTGAAGAAGAAGGTTTCCCTATCTGCTGGTACTGAGACTGTGCTCAAAATAGACAATAACCAATTTGACAGTGTAAATGCTCTCCGTTACCTTATCCGTGCCAATAAGCTCTTTGATGAACAGAAACCTGAAAACCAGACTATTGCTCATATTATTGATTTAGCCATTTCTGGAAACGTCAACAGTTTGAACTCTCATGTCTCTGCCCTTACTACACCCTTCATCACCGGTGCACAGCCTATGGTTGCAGACTATATTGTTTGGGATGCATTGAAGAGCACTGACTCTAAATACGTAAAGGCAGTAGAGAATACACCCGTTGTTAAGGAAACAATGGATATCATCACCAAGTTAGGTTCTGCCAAACCCACCACTACCACCACCACCACTATTCCTCAAATAGCTGGTTCTGATCCTACCACCAATCCTATGGACACCTTCAGAAACCTTATAGCAGTCCAGATAGCTGCTATCAGTAAATTAGACCCTGAATTCGTCTACAAAGCCATCGACAATCCCCGTGCTATTGAGAATGGTGATATGGCTATTGCCTTACCTCGTCTTCGTGTCAAGGGTAATCCCGCTGCACTTGCTAAGGAATGGGCTGCTGCTTTCGTACCTAATGAGTACATTACTGCTGCCGAGGCTGCAGGTCCTTTCTTGAATTTCCGTTTCAACAAAACTCTTTTAAACAAGTTGACCCTCAATTTGGTATCCAAAATGCAGAATCACTACGGTGATAACACTTCTGGTAAGGGTAAGACTGTCATTGTTGAGTTCTCTTCACCCAACATCGCCAAGCCTTTCCATGCTGGTCATCTTCGTTCAACTATCATTGGTGCCTTTGTCCGTAATATCTATAATGCTCATGGATGGAAGACAATCACCATGAACTATCTCGGTGATTGGGGTAAACAATACGGTAAGTGATTAGAATGAGAGAAAGAGAAAGAGACACCTTATACTCTGTATATTAGGTTTATTGGCTATTGGATTCAACAAATATGGATCTGAGAAGGAGTTGGTGGCTGATCCCATTAAGCATTTATATGATGTGTATGTCAAGATCAACCAAGATGCCACAGCAGATGAGACTGTTCATGACCAAGCTCGTGCTTATTTCAGAAAGATGGAGGATGGTGATGAAACTGCCCTTGGTTTATGGCGTAGATTCAGAGATTTATCTATTACCAAATACAGAGATGTCTATGCTCGTCTCAACATCGAGTTTGATGTGTACTCTGGTGAGTCTCAAGTAGCCGAGGGTATGGAGAGAGCATTGAAGTTACTTAAAGAACTCAACCTCTTGGAACATTCTGAGGGAGCCTTGATCATTGATCTGGAGAAGCACAAGCTCGGTAAGAGTGTTATTCAAAAGAAGGATGGAACCACGTTATACCTTACCAGAGATCTTGGTGCTGCTATGGAACGTTATGAAAAGTACAAGTTCGATAAGATGATCTATGTTATTGCTTCTCAACAAGATCTCCACGTCAAACAACTCTTCAAGACACTTGAATTGATGAAGTTTGAATGGGCCAACAGACTCGAACACATCAACTTTGGTTTGGTATTGGGAATGTCTACTCGTAAGGGAACTGTTGTGTTCTTGGAGGATATTCTGGAGGAGGCCAAGGAAACCATGCATGAAGTAATGAGAAAGAATGAAAAGAAGTATGCTGAAATAGAAGACCCTGACCAGGTAGCTGATGAGATTGGTATCTCTGCTGTCAAGATTCAAGATAATTCAGCTCGTCGTATTAAAAACTATGACTTTGATATGAATCGTATGTGCAGTTTTGAAGGTGATACTGGACCCTATATTCAGTATGCTCATGCTCGTCTTGCCTCTGTTGAACGTAAGAGTGGACTCGAAATCAACCACAATGCAGATTTGAGTTTGTTAACCGAACCTCAAGCAATTGATGTTATTCGTACTATTGCTCAATACCCTGATCTTATTAAGAGTTTAGTCAATGGTTATGAACCATGCAATGTTGTGACTTATGCATTCAAGTTATCACATGATATCTCTGGCTGCTTTGAGAATCTGTGGGTAAGAGGTGCTGAACCAGCAGTGGCCGAAGCTCGTTTATTGATGTATTGGGCTGCCCGTACCACTCTTGGTAATGCTATGCGTATGTTAGGTTTGAGACCATTGGAACGCATGTAATGTTGTATATAAGTAATCTGTGTCCTAATAAAATAAACACTTGTTAAATATGACTATGGTGTCTGGGTATTCTATATTTTTCATGATGTGATCAAGAGATTTGATATGCGGATAAATAGAATTGTAGTGCTTTGGTAACAAGATCAATAGGGCATGCCTAGGTAAAAGGGGAAGTGTGGTTGTTTGCCTCGGAATAAGAATCTACAAAAGAAGAATCACCCTGAGAACTATAGGCTCCTTAACAAGTGGTACACAGGAGCACCTCCACCTGGAAGTTCATGGTATAATATAAACATACATCACAATGGTCTCACAAATCAAGATAGTGTCCTTTCCCACAAACTTTGGGGAGCATTCATCATGATAAATAACCTGCTTAATGTACCTGATAAACTTCTACCTTGGGTTCAAGCAAATTGAATGACCGACAAATGATGTGTTGTGTTTGTTTATACCAGACTCTAGAATAAATCATGACTCTTTGTATGTAGATAAAGATATAAGAAGTGAGGGGTACTCATTTAGCTGTAATAAACAACCACCATTATTCTTAGGGCATCATAAGTACACATTTATTCTCCACTATGGTTGATTCTCAATTAGTGGATTGTGATAAGATGGATAGTCACTATGAAGTATCATATAAAGAATATACGTCTTGTTGTTGAATGTGGAGCTCAGGAACCTGCTACTGGGGGACTAGAACCAACCCTAGAATTGCAATGAAAGAGAGTGATGAAGTACATTAGGAGAGAATGATAGACATTATTCAAAGAATAATAAGAGACATGTATGGTTGAGGTAGTGATATATGACATTACTTTTGATCACACACAGTGCTCCCTTTACTAGATAACGTATGAACCATCTTCCTATAATGAATTACTTATGTCACGCAGAATACATGCTTATATGGGAATATGATTATTCAGAATAGACTCAAGATAGGCTAGAGGCAGTTTGGAAGATTGTCATGAGTATAGATGAAAATGAATTGGGGACAGACTGGCTGTATGATTCATGCTAAATTAAGGTTATTATTATTTATCAACCTATGAGTGATTGATAGAGATAAGTACATGGCATTCACCCAAATACACATGTGTGTATAATCAGGCTAGATTATCATCAAACATACATGAGTGTACATCTCATGATCTTTTTGTGTCTTTTCTAGAATGTATCTACATGTTCTCTATGTCTCATATAGGAAGGGATTATCAGTTTATCCCCATTATAAATGAACACATTCACAGTAATGATGGTCAGCAGAGTTTGTCTTTATTTATATTTATGATGAAAGAGGAGTTGTATGTACATGTTTATGCTGTTGATAGTGTGGATGAAATGGGTGTTTGGAGATGATAGAGTGTACAGGAGATGATACAGGTATATTATTGGTAGGTGAACTAGAGGAGCATGACTGATTGGAGAGAGTGGAGGTAGAGGAGGACAGGGATGGTGGTTTATAGGACAGAGTATTGTATGTGAATGTCATAGGACGATGGTATAGACTGTAAGATGGATAGATGGTGGGAGATCGAGATGATTTGGATTGAGTAGAATACACAGGATATACATTATGGTGTGGTTTAGATGCTTCCTTTGTCTGACAGTTAATTGAGCAGAAGTTCATGTTCTAGTGTTAATAGAGTTATTAGATATCACAGTTATATCAGTCATCTTCAATCACTACTACTATTCAATATACATCATCAAGCAAGTGTTTTTCACAGTATAAGCAAATGTTAAGATCCATAATGAACACTGTATTTGTTTATACTAATAAAGAGATACTAGGAAGAGTGAGAGTAAAGAGTATATGTGTGATATATGATTGCGAATGAGAGAGAAGGAAGAAAGAATGATATTTATTCCATGATGAATACACTGTATATATATATATATATATAGATATAGATATGGATACTCATACACCAAAATCACACGTTTTTATTTTTACCATTCATACATTAATATAAATATATGTTCATATAATATTGATATTATTGGAGAAAGGGAGCAAATGATAGAAAAGAATGATATTGAAGGAGAGAGTGTGAGAGAAAGAGAGAGGAGGGTTAAGGGAGAGTTCTGTTTGATACTAATAATGGTGTATCTAAGGGGAGTATAATATAAAAGTGTGATGTATATAGATGTATATGCTGTATCTATACTGTATATACATACTGGACTATACTTACATACATGCATACATACATACACCTGCTCTCAACTTATATAATTGATCATACTAAACAGTTGTATTTATATACAATGTAAGGGTTATGAATTAGGAGTACACTGACTATAAATAAATAAGAATACACTACCTGTATGAATTCATAATGCCTACTCATTAACAATGACTTGTACTACTGTTGATGCATAACATAAACAGTCAATTAACCCTATTACTGGATATGATATAATACATGGTTTATTCGTAGTTATTCTTGGGAGTAATATACATAAAATATAGTTATGATAATATAGTAGATACCAATCACTCACACTGTATTCTACTACGTTTAAAACTCTGGTATATTTCCATAAAATATCAAATATATCTTTTATCTAATTAGCTATTACAGGCATCCTTCTTTCCTTAGTACATCAATCCACACACAATCAACACGGATGTAAGCAGAGCCACACCAACAGCTATGCCAAATGATCCCAGACTCTCACTGAACCTCTTACTGGCACTGTAGAAACAGAGTGGGCAATAATCAGCTAAACAAAGAAATGATTAGTTCTTGCATATTATTATATATTATCTACTTACGTCCTGATCCAGGCTGATAAGTTTCAGGCTGATAAAATGCAATATTTAATCTACTGACAGGAGATAACCATCCTGGTTGATAAGGAGCATCAGGGCCTCTTTGATCATACAACTGAATCTGATAGAACCCCATCATCAATGGAGAAGCAGAAGGGACATCCTTCACCTGCCACACAGCACTTGTAGCAACACCTGCTAACGTGGCAATAGTGTAAGTAATCTTATTAGGCCCAACAGCTGCCAATGTTAACATTTCAGGTCTGACTCTCATATTAGTGAATTCCCATACAAATGTGATGTTCTCTCTGTTATCTATACGGTAAAGAGGGGCAACTGATTTACTGGAGGTAGGAGTAAGGAAAGTGGCTGAAGCAGCATAAATAGAGTTTCCAAAACTGGCTGATGTAGGTAAGGCATTCAGAGAATTATTATCATTACTACCACTGATGATAGGAGCAGTAGGGTTGGGAACTGCTGTCTGCATTCGAGTGCCACTGGTATTTGTACCACCACTTGCTTGTGGGGGGTTAGGTTGAGCTGATGCTGATGGGCCCGAAGCAGTAGAGGAGGGAGCAGGTTGATTTGATGGAACCACTTCACCTGGGAAAAACAAAGGATATCAATTTTACTGTTTAATATGCATCAGAATTAACCCATTTTTACCTTGGGGTGCTAATATGAGATATATATGTATATATGTATGTGTATATGCATGTATAATAGAGAATAAAGTATTGTCAATTTCATATATCAATATACAGTTCTGTCACTCCATACCTCTTTCAATAAGTTGTGCCTGTACTATTATACATACACAGGCTAGGATAAAGATGAAGCAACGCATGGTATGTTATATAAGTGTGTGTGTATGTGTGTATATGTATGGGTGTATGGGTGTTATTTAATGTGAATAATTTCTGTATTCACAACTAAATCTGTTGCTATGGCTACCAGATATTCTATCTTATAAGAATATAGACGTGGAGGTAGTGTTAAAAGAGAGAGAAAAGAGAATAAAGGAAAAGAGTAATATATTTTTTGTTTATTTTGACCTCCCCTTTAACCACTAATATCAGTGAATGATCCATTCATAATTAGACAATATATATTTTTTATCTTTATTTGATATACCGATTGTGGCTAATAATAACTTCTTTATCCATGGTAATGAGTATATATCTATATATACATGTGTGTGTGCAATATCAATATATACTGTATCCATGGTATATCTCGATGGCTGTCAAGGATTTTAACATTACCATGGCAACAATATATCATCATTTTACTGCTTTCACCTTAATTGACATGTATGATCATTATTCATCTCTATTACTCCATCTCTACAGTGGATGTGTTATTGTCTCTTGATCACTCTTCTTTCTTTTTCTTGTATTCTGCTTGATATTCTTGACGGTGATGTAGCTATTCATATATTCACTGATCTTACTTTTTCTCTCCATCTTGCAAGAGATGTCCCGGACTTCGAAACATCACATGATGATTCTATTAATAGTTTGAACTCAATACTTTAATTCTTTTCAATTCAGGTTCGATTCCTCCGGTTCCTGTTTCACTCAGCCTACTTCAATACCCATTATGTCCATTGAACTTTCTGCTTGTGTGACATGTTCTCCCAATTAATTGCCCTATATGAGCAAGAAAAGAGTTTTGAATTCTGGCTGATTCTGATGAAGTCTATGGAGGTGTATTAGCTAAGAGGATTGTCGATTGGAGATACAGTGCGGCTGGTAAAATATGTCTGTTCTGTAAAAAGTAATTGGGGTTACATAGGAAAGATATGTCGGTTATTTAAATTTAAATAGCCCTAACAAGCTTATGATTGGCTGTTTGAATAAGTGCTTGTGGTTGATTTAATCCAGATCATTGAGGCATGGAAGAGCTGAAACAGTCAGTGACTATATGAGTGGCTTAGTCATCACACATAAGCAGCAAATAGAAGGGTAATGAATTCTGGCTTTATACACTTAACTGCATCTTATGGCTCATCTGGAACTCCAAGGCTTATTTTAGGCAGTGAAGTATTAGAGGTAATTGAAATAATACTGGCTATCAAGACATCTTGAGGTGAATGCTTATAGATATATCAGTTGATATAGCTCTAAACTCATCTACTGCCTAAACACAATTTCTGCATGATCATTTTATTGGTCACTTATTTTCCCACTATTTTTATTTCTAATTCATACTGAGCTGTTGAATGCCCTCTTTCCTGTTTCCATCCTTATCACTCCTATAATTGATGCAACCACAGAAAGACCAAGATTCTAATAGTGCTTCTCGTCAATTACTGGAGAATCAATTGAATGATTTACTACAGAATTTGTTTGAATTGAGTGTAATAGTCTATGATTTCCAATCTGCTGGGAATAATCGTGTTTGGAAGAAAATGTAGTGGTTTCATATATGTTCTCTTCACTCTATTTTATTTACCTTTAGACATTATAAACCATAGAAATAATATTATTGAACATTACAAAGAGATTGAACAGCTGAAAGACGGATTAGAAGAGTATATTCCGGAAGAAGTCATAAAGTACTCATTCAGAGTGTAGTGGTTTGCTTGTACTTACTGTTATTGTATAGTTATGTAGAACAAGGGAGGAATCCTGATATATTCACACAGAAATTTGTAGAGAGAACAGCCACTGAGAACCAGTTCACTAATGGAAAGATTAAAGCAGTTGATGTAATGAAGAGTTCATCAGTCAGTGTTCATATACTCACTCTATTTCTACACTAGGAATTCAAACAACTTCTCACCAAGGAGTTCTCTCAGTCTTTCCCTGATCTATATGATAACACAGATATATTCAAATCAACTACATAATATGCTCATAAATATACAGTTCGTTCCATACCCCACACATATTGAATTCTTATCAGTGGTGGATAACTAGTGTTTATTTATCATCATGCAAAAAGAATAAAAGGTCATTCATAAGCATATTCACTCTCCAGTGAATATAATAGATTGGCAGGAGTATCACTGTAGGTGGGTTATACATTACATGAGTTATTCAGAATACATTGGTATATGGCTCTACAGAGAGAAGAATGTTACAGTTTGACACTTCATTGTAAGGAAGAATAATGGATCTGTAAGATGAAGAGATCTCTTATCCTTAATGGCCCAATGAATGCAGCTGGACATCCTCACTGTTATCAAAGACTTTAAAGAGGAGGTGATGAATTGGGGGGAAGTGACCCTTCTAGAAGAGAAGAAGGCATCGAAGGTATACAATAGGGAGAAAGAGATCAAGACACTGGAAATAGAAGTTCAAATGTCCTGCCATCTCACTCAGGGGATGGAATATTCAGTATAAAGTGCCACTCCTGCCATCAAATAGATTTGAGTATAATTCCTATAGCATTTGTTACTATCCACAAAATTAAGTTCAAATTCAAACTGATATTATTACATAACACATTGGCAGTTTATCTCCCTTCTCACTCATAGAGGGTAGAATGACCAAGGGAAGTAGATGTGTTTGTGGGATCCCAACTGGGTGGAATAGGCCGAAATGTTATTTATTCCCCGCAATAATCCCTCTCTCATCTGGGTGGGATGAAGGGGGGGGGAGGAGGAAACTCTTCCCCCGCCCAATCCCCTCCTTTTTTCCTCATCATTAGCCTTATAAGCCACTTCAGAAACCACTGGGTTTAATCTATCTCAACTTTTTTCTCTCTTCGTTCAATAACTTGACCCTTTTCCCCCCAAATGAAATTGACAGCAGAACTACTTTCCAATAGTATCTCACATATTAATCCTCTGGGTGCACGTGAACTTATTCTTAGAGGTAAACAATAGACTGACCTGGACTTCTTCTATATACTCATCCTGTTTATCAGACCTCAAGATACCTGTGATTGAGAACTTGGGTGTTACTAAAGTAAATAAACCGATAAATGAGTGTAATGAGTATAGTTTATCTAATATTGACTTACAGGACTTGAATGATGCTATTGATTTCACCAACAATGACTTACGTGTACTAGGCAATTTTCCACGTTTAAATAGACTTCAACATTTATTACTCAACAACAACCGTATCAGTAAAATAGAGTCTGGAATCCATGAATATTTACCTAATATCAAAACAATCATTTTAACCAATAACGCCATCAGTGAATTGGGAGATCTGGAGCCACTAAAAGACTGTAAACACTTGACTCATCTAAGTTTAATGGATAACCCAGTCTCAAAGAAATCTCATTACCGTCTATTTATCATCTATAAGATTCCTCAGATTCGTGTATTGGACTTCAATAAGGTCAAGTTGTCCGAGAGAAAGGAGGCTGCAGCTTTATTCTCGAAATCAGATGGCACAGACAATGACCTTATCAAATCCCTTACAGACAACAAAACCAAGACATTCGAACCAGGGGAAGGACTGGATCAGACTGGAGTCAACCATGGCCTTACACCTGAAGAACAGATGAAGATTAAGGTAATTATTTCGAGTTCATTTCATCCATTGTTTTCTACGACCCCCATTCATTGTGTTTCTCTTCTCTATAGGATGCATTAAAACAAGCAACATCACTCGATGATATTTCACGCTTAGAGCGTCTATTGAAGGCAGGCCATGTTCCCTCTAATAAATAAATAAAAAGGAATCCATCTATTCACACACATAATAAAAACATTTGGATATGCAAGAAATTGAACGTATACACACACATACACAAACACACTGAGTTTCAAATGAGATTAAATAACGTATATTCTATGCATCTCATTCTTCCTCTTTTCTTTCCTTTCCCTTTTTTATATGAACAAGGACAGGTCTATGACTGAGTCAAAGTGGGAAGTACCACGTAAGGTTTTCCACTATGCCATTGGTAAGTCACGTAAGGGGAAGATCACTTTTCAATCTACGGCCATTGACTCTACCAAATATAGGGTTTCTGGTACTCTATTTGTACATAACAGGAACAGACACAGCCAAGGTGTGTGACGCATTGATTCTGTTGACATCTGTAGCAGCAACAGCTGAATTACTAAGATTCAACTTTGAATGGTTCAACGTCATCTACTGCCGTCTACTTGGGTTCTTGATGAGACCATCAGAAGTAAACAATAAGATAAATGGAGCACTCTTTTACTTGATAGGTAACAAAATGAACATACGAGTAGGGTTTCAGCTAATAGTGATCTATTAGGGTGTATTCTGTCACTGTACTTCTTTCCTAGGGATATTGCAGCTATATCCATTGTCTATCTGTCATGGGTTGATCCCACTGCCAGTCTCATAGGTAAATTATGGGGTAAATACACTCTGAATTACCGTGGTAAATCATTGGCAGGATCATTGGCAGCTGCCATCACTGGTGTCTTTGTGACCTATTTGTTCTTTGGTGTTCTCAAAGAACACTCTGAATGCTATGATAGAGGGACAAGCCCTGTCTCATTGACTGTGTTATCATTGTATGGTGGAATCATCTCTGCTCTTTCTGAAGGTGTGAGTAATATGTTCGGAATGGATGATAATCTACTGATACCTGTGATGACTGCTCTGTTACTATGGATACCCCTTGTGAAATTGAATCTGGGACATTGATGTGATAGAAGAGATTATTTATTTAATAAGAGAAAGAAAGAGAAGAGGTGAGGAAGGGGGGGGGGGGTATTTTGTTAGGGTGATGATGATTATTAGATTATTTTATCTTTACTTTTGTATGCTAATAAGATGGTGAATAAATGCATAATTTTCAGGGTTCTCAGAGGCTAGATTAGATTCTAAAGATGTGTCTTCCATCACAAAGGGACCTTCATCTGCTGCATAATCCATCAAGTGGCCTAGTTCTTTATTCATAGTGGTGTTCATTTCAATTTCAGACAGAATATCAATGTCATTCACTGATTCATAATGGCGGTTGTCATAGTTACCTAGGGGATTTGCATGACCATGATTATTTGCATAAAATGGTATATTCCATGATGCATGGGTCATCTCGTATGAATGCCCCGAGCCATTTAATACATAACTAGATGCAGCACTATTGTATTGCTGACGATGTTGTAGTTCGTTGGGTGTTAATAGGTCATTCAGAGAGGAGGGCAGGATGAAATCATTCACATCATGCAAGTCTTCTTGTTGTTTGATAAATGGATCCTGATTTATCAGTCTGTTACCATGGAGATGGCTATTCTGAATTGAACTCGTCAAATTAGATTGAAAGATGAATGGAGGATGTTGATTGAATGATGATATATCATGTGCGTAAGATAATCTCTCTGTATCTAAATATCCAAATAACGAGGAAGAGGATGGAGAGGACACGATGGCATCATGGCTGTTGGTGTATAACTGATCGATCATGTGCCGCGTCTTCATGGATGATTTGTCGCTGTTATCACTGTGTTTGATGTGATCACTGGTGGTATCATTCTTACTGTCATTACTACTGTTTTTGGTGGCAGTATCATCAGAATTGGGTGTTCTTTCTGATATAAAAGGAGACATTGTGTGTAATAATGCACATTTGGTTCCAAATTTACAATTTCCCTTCAAGAAATACTTGCATACAGACAGATCAGAAGTGGGGTCTGGGTTATGAGAGAAGATACAATTGGCCCCAGCAGTGCATGTTCCTTGTTTGAAGAACTTACATGGAACATGAGATAGATTGGAAGCTAATCATGATCATCATTAGAGTGAGTATCTACATACACACACACACTCTCACTCTCACTCTCACACACTCACACACACACGCACACACACACATACATTTGTTCTTCTCATTGGATTGATTGATGCGTGGAGTCTTCAGATGGAATGAGATACGAGAAGGAGAAGTCTTGGAGAGTGAATTCAGTGATAGTCTGTCGATGCTGTCTATCAATCCACGTTCATTCATCCTACAGAGTATTTGATGAAGAAGAAAGGGAGAATAAATTAAATTGAAATTAAAATGGTGTACATAAGTTATAAATATATGTTAAAATGGGGAGGGAGTAAAGTGGATTTTATTGTCAGACATAAGGAGTATGAGAGAGGGTGGAAGGGGTTATACTTACTGTATGTTATTGGAAGGTCATGTATATGCACACACACACGCATACACACACACTGTATACTTGACTTGTCATTTACTTCTTTACTACTACTCTTTATACACTTGAGTCTTGTATTGGTCATTATTATGTTTATTTGAAGGGACAATCAAAATGGAAGTGAATGTGATATTTAATATATATATAAAAGCTCTATGTTCTTTTCACTATATTAAATAGTCATATTAATTTCAATTTTATGACAAATCAAAGTTAGTAATATATAATGATCAATGTAAAGTATACAGTATATATGTATATATGCATGTATATGTATGTATGTATATAGAGAGAGTGAGTGAGTGTGTGTGTATGTGTGAGTGAGGTATAAATACACACACAAACACATCAAGTATACACACACATTTACATACATACACATATACACATACATACACATATACACATATACCGTAATTATTATATAATATATGGTTTTTACATCATTCATACATTCTTCCAGTTGAAAAGAGCAGTTACTATTCACTTAATGAGACCAAGATCTGCTGCGACTTCTGGAGCGGTAATATCTTCTGCGTCTGTCAGGAGAGCGTGAGTGGCTTCTACGACGTCTGTCTCTGAAAGATGATCGACGATCACGGTCATAATCTCTTCTATAGCTGGTGCTTCTTCTGTCTCCCATATATTCACCAGGTGTGGGTGTATGAGGGCGGTGGGTGACGGAATAATCAACACGTATCTTACGATCATCAATATCAATTCCATTCAAAGCATCCCGAGCACGAGTGGCATCCTCCTGATTCTTGAAATAGACGAAACCGAATCCACGAGATCTATTTGTCTAAAAGGGTGATATTAACACACATTGTTATTCGATCTCATTCTCCTGCACTTACTCTGTGATCATATACAATGGTCACCTTCTCCAATTGACCAAACTCACGGAATACATCTTCCAAGTCTATTTCTCTGGTTCTTAAACTCAAGCCGAACACACCGAGAATATTAGACATTTCGGGAGCATCCTAATGATAAGGAGATATTAATTACAAAAAGTCATCTCGATATGTGTTCACTTACTCTAGTACCGTGGAATTCCTTATGACTGTTAATAAACAAAGAGATGAGTTACACCATTCTAATAATCAAAAGAGAAAGAAATAAAGAAAAATAAAAGCTGTCAAACTTACACTCTGCGAGGGGGACTACGCTGTCTGCGAGGACTACGACTACGTTGTTGAGGAGATATACTATGAACAATGAAGACATAGAAGGGGTTAATCATCCTATTCTACACACTTCAATCACTTCCAACCCTCAATTCATTCCAGATACTCTTTTTATTCTGTTCCTCTTCTCTCTGATATTTCAAATAGACACTCATATTATTTGTTATATGAATGAAATAAGAAACAATACCACGTGTTGTTAATTGTACATGAATAAACATGGAATAACAGTGAATGATATTGAGGAAGGTTGGAAGGAGTGGCCTTATTACTTTCAAATATTTACCTTCTTCTACGATCTCTACTCTTTGATGGAGAAGCTGAACGTTGGCGACGTCTACTGCGACGATCAGGGGAACTGCGACGAGGAGAACTGCGACGAGAAGAACGAGAACGACTGGGACTACGACGTGAGTCTGGTCTAGGAGATCTAGATCTGGAAATAGAACGCGAACGATCAACCTTAACGTCGTCCATACGTTCCTCTTTTATGTTTCTTTCATAGGTGTCCTAATAAGATAAAGAAATGATGTCAGTGTGAAATAAGTGGTCAATGAGTGTAATGACTATACCATTGGACTATTTTCTCTGTCATAATCTCCCATTTATATACAGTGAGTTAATAGAATATTAGAAGTGACAAAGCAGATAGTTGAGAGATGAAGTAAAAAAAAGAAAAAAAAATGCAGTGAGAGAGAGAGAGGGAAAAAAAAATAAAAAAAAATAAAAAAAGAAAGAAAAAAAGAAAAAAATTATATTAAGGAGGGATGATGACGTAGCAAGAAATATTCAAACTCAGTCACTGGACACACTGTAAGGAGATCATTGCTTAAATCAATGAGTAGATGTGGTTCTTGTATCCATATAAGGAAGCCAATGTATATCTTTACTTGGGCTCTTTTTTATTATTGATTATATTACAGGTTAATTAGAAAGAAGAAATAGAAGAAATGAGAACTCTATTGGGGGATTATTTAGCCTTCTTGGCTAACTCTTGCTTATATTCTTGAATGAGGGTTTCTTGTACATTGGACTGAACAGGTTGATGTTCCTTGTACTCCATAGAGAACTCACCTTTTCCTTGAGTGGCTGATCTTAATTCAGTAGAATATCCAAACATCTCATTAAGAGGAACATCAGCTGTCACTTCAAAGTAGTCTTCTTGTACTTCTGTATCAACGACTGTACCCTTACGCTTATTCAATCCACCAATGACAGATCCTTGGAATTCGATAGGAGCAGAAATAGCAACATTCATAATAGGCTCTAAAATGGTAGGTCTGGCCTTAGCGAATGCCTCATGGAAAGCATTCTTGGTGGCAATACGGAAAGCCAGTTCACTGGAATCAACAGCATGGGCAGCACCATCTTCTAATACCATACGAACACCATTGACAGGATGACCAATCAACGGACCCTTCTCAAGAGCATCATTGAATCCTTTCTCACAGGCAGGAATGAAGTTGGTAGGAATATTACCACCAATAACACGGTTTTCAAATGAAACATCCTTTCCTGTCTCCTCATCAGCAGTCATAGGCTCAAGTTGACCAACAACACGACCAAATTGACCAGCACCACCAGACTGCTTCTTGTGAGTATAATTGAATTTGGCTGCCTGAGTAATGGTTTCACGGAAGGCAACACGGGGTTTACCAGTAAGACATTCAACACCATATTCACGCTTCATACGCTCAACATAGATCTGGAGATGAAGTTCACCCATACCAGAAATAATGGTTTCCTTCGATTCGTTATCAACATGGACACGGAAAGTGGGATCTTCCTTCTGGAATCGATTCAATGCCTTGGAGAAATTGGCACTCTCCTTACCCTTGGGTGTTAAAGAGAGTGAGATAACAGGTTCAGGAACAAACATAGAAGTCATTGTGTATTGGAGTGTGCCATCAGTGAAGGTGTCACCACTAGAACAGTCTACACCAAACATAGCACCAATCTCACCAGCACCTAATTCATCCACATCTTCCATATCGGCAGCATGCATACGAACAAGACGAGGCACCTTGATCTTCTTACCGGTCTTTACATTGGTGATGAAGGATCCCTTCTTCAAAGATCCTTGATAAATACGCATATAAGTCAATTGTCCATATCTTCCTTCTTCCAACTTGAAAGCAAGACCCACAAAGGGGCTGTTGGAATAAGGCTTCAAGTCAACCTTTTCTTCACCATTGTTGATGTCGAGGGCAGTGTTGGGAACTTCAGTAGGATCAGGTAAGTATTGGATGATAGAATCTAACAAGGGTTGAATAGCAGTGTTCTTGAAAGCAGATCCCATCAAGACAGGAGTGAACTTCAATGAGATAGTTGCACGACGGACAGCCTGCATCAATTGTTCAGCAGTAGGCATTTCTTCACATAAATAAAGATCAGCAATCTCATCATCCACATTAGCCAGTTGTTCAATCAATTCATGTCTCTTTTCAGTAGCAAGGGGCATCAGATCTTCGGGAATATCACGCTCAACTAAGTCTTGTCCAGCCTCACCTTCATTGTAGAATGCCTTCCATTTCACAAGATCCACAACACCTCTAAATTGGTCTTCGTGTCCTATGGGGATTTGAATGGCAGCAGCTGTCAACTTAAGTTTGTTGCGGAGTTGTTCAATAATACGGAAAGGGTTGGCACCTGGACGATCCATCTTGTTGATGAAAGAAATACGGGGAACATTATAACGACGCATCTGACGATCAACAGTAATCGTCTGAGACTGCACACCAGCAACAGAACATAAAATCATAACAGCACCATCCAACACACGCAGAGCACGTTCAACCTCAATAGTGAAATCAACGTGACCTACATACATTATTCATCAGTATACAATCTGTTGTGTGTATTATGCCTGTAGATTTTTACCAGGTGTATCAATAATATTAATATTGTTATCTCCCCAACTAGCATAAGTAGCAGCAGATTGAATTGTAATACCCTTCTCTCTCTCCAATTCCATAGAGTCCATCTTGGCACCTACACCATCCCGACCACGGACATCATGGATCTCCTTGATACGTCCAGTATAAAACAGAATACGCTCTGTACATGTAGTCTTTCCTGAGTCAATATGGGCAGAAATACCAATATTACGCAGTTTACGCAGACGTTCCTGTCAAAAGAAGAAGGGTCAGATTGAATCAAATAAATTTATCTAAATGTCCATACCAAATCCTTGGGTTCTGCTTCTGTTGATTGATATCTACGAGTGAGTCCAATAGGGAATAAAGAGAAGGTACTTCTGGGTGCTGTCTCTATAAATGAAGCTGCAGCTCGGAAAGTGACCTTTCCAGGCAGTCCACCAAGCATGTTTCGTACAAAGGACATTGTACGTCTTTTAACCAATCAATAAGATGATAAAGTAGTTAAAAGGATCAATAAAACCAAGAAGAAAAGGAAGAAGAGAATAGAAAATAAGGGGCATGTCAAATTAAAAAAAAATTGGAGGGTGGGGCAAGGGTTGCTTCACACATCCCTCCACCAATTTCAGTACCAGTTTGTGGCTTAGACAATGCATAAATCATGTGACGTATATTTTGGGCCTTTAAAGACTTCGATCAATTGTTTAAACAGATAGATTGTTCATTGTTTAAACAGATACATTGCATACTCTTGAATGTATTGATCGGTCTCAATGTTTTGGAACTCTGATTCAACAGAATGTCAAGTATATACAAACATGAATTAAAGTACCAATAAAACTACTTGAGCCAGTCACAGCCAAATTGACAGTTTGCTGTTACATTGATCATATAGCTATACTGTTTTCAATAAGCATTCTTTCAGCTTCATTTTTTATTTATCTATTAGCACATCTACTTCAGCACCAATGCTTGAAGAGACGGTGAAAGGAGATATTGAGATCATAAGAGATGACCTTCTCATCAATAGTCTATATTAGTGTCGCTTGGATGATTGCCATCTTCTTTCTCAGGCATTCTATCTGCCTCATCCTTTTCTCTTGTGCCACATCAAGGTCTACGTTAGCAGAAGTATGGGAATTACTGTCCTCACTTCTATATCACAATTATCATCAGTCATCACATTATCTGCATCTCTGCCTCTCTAATTGTCTTATCTCTTTCTGTCTTCCAGATGTAATCTCCCAACTTCTTCTTCCATCAGATGGGCATTTATTTAATGGTACCGATAATTGCCTCATTTGTATCATCTTTCTAAGAAGGCTCACTCGTAATGTTGCTCCATTTCATCAGATTACTCTGTATATGGCCTTACATATGATCTCAACAAACTGAGTCATCATATCACGGTGTGGTGCGCATCATCAATCTTGTCTTTTTTTCATAGCGAAGTCGGTATATTTGCTGATGGTCTTATCAGGTTCCAAATATATATTAACATAGTTGGTAATACATATGAATACTCTCAGGAGTCACTCTATATGAACTGATAACCACAGCCTTCCTCTCCTGTACCCTCTCAATCGTAGCAGTCTTCTCGTTCTCTTTTTCTAGGACATCAGGTCAGATCAAACTCTGTTTTAATAGTCTGCATAATCTGATTCATTCACTGAGATCTAGACACTACAGAAGAACTTAACTTTATGTTACTATTCAAATAAACCATCATATGATTGGTTGATTAATTGCATAGTCAATGTTTTATAGTGATTGGGATAATATACTTTTGTTTATTCTCTGTATCAAGGCGTGAATAGCAAATAATAGTTTAATATTAGGGTTATTTGCCCATACAATAATTATATCAACCACCCAATAGATTAATAGCTTTTCTGGATTTCCTCTAATTTAACTTTTGCCTCTTCATCATTAAGAGGAAGATAGTATAGATGAGGCAGAGTGGCTGTTTTACGGAACAAATCATCAAGTGTAGTGATCTTTCTAGGTTTAATTTCTGGTTCAACAACAGGTTTGGTGTTAGGTGCAGGAGGTTCATTGGCTTATTATAGAAAGAAAATAAAGGGTCAGTCATCTCTCAAGTCTCTGTAATATCAACCATTACCTTGAGCCAATTGTCTTGCTATTTGACCAATGCCAATGCTACGGGATTTTCTAAGGGGTGACGGCTCTGCATCAGGTAAAGGATTGCCAGCCTTTACATCTTCAATCAGGCGCTCCCATTCAACTTTGATACGTCTGTCTGCCGCTGCTTGTTCGTGTGCAATCAAGCTTTCTGTTGCTTCTGGAGTTAAATATCCTACAGAAAGATTTTTACCTGTATCAGAAGGGAAACGCATTCCATTAACATTTGTAAAAGCATTTTCTGCCTCTTGCTCATTGTCATACTATGTATTGTTATGTTAGTTCATATGAATATATGCCGCTGGTTTTATACTTTACAATGACATAGCAGTGAGTTTTGATCGAATCCATCCAAAAACGCTTGACACTACCATAGCTGGCAAACAAGTCTTGTGCAGCACGAATAATCAGAGGACGGACAAAGCCCTTGACATAAATGGCCGAGCTTTTGACTGATTCAACCTACAAAGAGTGTGTTAGTTCCCTGTTGTTTAATGAACTGTTGCTCCTATTACCATTGTCTCTCCCTTTATTTCTATTTTCAATCGCTTGTCTATAATGAATGCATTAATATCTAGATATTATGCATTGTGTCCATTATACCTTCGCCTTCATTGATAGAATTAGACTTCCTCTTGAGTCCTCTTTCAAGATCAACATCCATGCTACTTTCTTCTGCATTTTCCGCTTTCACATCCTTTAAATCCGTCTTATCATTTATGGAAGAGGGCTCAGACAATCGATTAGTTGATGCTTCTGTAGTAGAAGAAACAGGTTTTTTGGTGAGCTCTATAGCCATCTCAACATTCTCCTCGACAGACTCTTCCATGGGTTTAGCTATCAACTCCTCTGCTGGTCTCATTATCAAGTCCTCCTTGGGCTTCTCAATCAACTCCTCTGCTGGTCTCATTATCAAGTCCTCCTTGGGCTTCTCAATCAACTCCTCTGCTGGTCTCATAATCAATTCCTCTGCTGGTTTCTCAATCAACTCTTCTGCTGGTCTCTCAATCAACTCTTCTGCTGGTTTCTCAATCAACTCTTCTGCTGGTCTCTCAATCAACTCTTCTGCTGGTCTCATAATCAACTCTTCTGCTGGTCTCTCAATCAACTCTTCTGCTGGTCTCATAATCAATTCCTCTGCTGGTCTCTCAATCAACTCTTCTGCTGGTCTCTCAATCAATTCCTCTGCTGGTTTCTCAATCACCTCTTCGGCTGGTCTCTCAATCAATTTTTCTTCCTGCTTTACTCTTGACTCTTCTTTGGGTGTCTCATCCGATACTTCTACTTCTACAAATGTTGATTCTTTCTGTGTGCTCTCATTTACTTCCTCTGCTGATTTGGTATTCATCTCTTCAACAGATTCAACAGCCACTTCAACTGAAACAGATTCAGAAGCAGGTTCCTCCTTTATAGCCACTTCCTCGGCTGCTTTATCTTCAGATACTTCAACAACTGGTGTACTGCTGACAGTGTCCTCATTCTGTGCTTGTAACTCCTTTGCTTCTTCTTCTTCTTTGTGTTGATTATTCAGATGTTCAGTTAGACGTTTTATGAGCTCGTCTTTCTTTCCTTTAGTGGAAAGACCACGTTTGGACAGTTCTGCACGTAATTCTACTACTTTCAATGAGGGTGGATCGATGGCCATTGCTTATTCAATTATTCTAAATATTAAAGAGGAAAAAAATATGGGTCATGAAAATAGAAGGGAAAAAATAAATAAATAAAAATACGCGTGTTGTGCGGTGTGTCAAAATCTATTGTAGTCTGACGTGGAGACTGCTTAGATAGAAAAAATTAAACACTTGCTCAATGAATAGAGAGCAGAGTATGAGTAAGATGGAAATGGTTAAATATAATATACATATTCAAGAACTAGGGCTTAATATAGACCTGCGAAGATACTGATATAAGAAGTAATTGTATTAAATTCACTTTGCTGAAGAACTACTCTGTGATTGTATGCATATTGGTTGGTGTAACTGTAGTTCATGAAGTTACTTTATAGCTAATGGCTATCCATGCAGATATTTCAATGGTAGAGGTGTCTATAGTGTAAGAATACAGAGAATATAGAAGGCCTAATGGTATAAAAGCATGCGAGGTACTTGGTTTTAAGAGATGTCAATTTAACCAACAGTCTCTTCATGTGATAAAAACATCCTGTCAAGTCTAGACCCTACGTTCACAGTGGTATAACTTTTCTCACTGATATATCAAAGGCACAGAGTGAGTCCGGTATATGATAACTGTCCTAATATGTATATGCTCAACAAGCATACCGCCGAAAGTAAATGCTTGTAGTTATAGGTTCAATGGATCACTGAGGCACGAAGTACTAATACACTTTCATCTATGTGCTTGTATGAATGGAATTACAAACAAACATCAATGAAAGCATGTTCTTCTTTAGGCAATTGATTCCTGGTCAATATACAGTTATTAGTTCTTGATGATGAGTCAATTAAGACTATCAGTTGTCTGTCATATCTTGAAGTATAAGAACAATAGACTCGTCAAGCTATATGGGTCAACGGTATAGTACTGTTAAATCCCATACTTATATAATTACAATGTTGATCTAATGTATCAGTAAACAATATATGTAGTATGAGTGGGTAGAAAAAAGAGGCCATTACCTATAACTAGCACGATAGAATCAACTTATTCTTGATAGTACCCTATATACTCTACATATAATTTACTGCCAGTAAAACCAAATCAGTTGTGAAACAGTCAAATCTTGACATACAACAACAGCAGGCCAATTGATATCTCCGACCAATAACCCTGAATGGATCTTGTGTATTGTTATACATCCACTTTCAACCAATCCATGTACAGCAGGAATTAATAGATTTCAAATTGTTGAATGATCTTTTCATCTCTTGGTACATTACAGTCACACATCATTGTGAAGAAAGAGACCAGCATCACTTCCCCTCACCCACTAATAAACACCAATAGAAACAGTCATACCAGGGGATTCAGTGTGGGATTATAGTCTCAATGAATACATAAAGAAAGAGATGAGAGAGTGAACTCTACTGTATATTGATATTTCTGTATCTATGATTCACCCACGATTAACCAATAACCGAAATAGACTGCTTACATGAAAGTAAAAACGTTTATCCTGCCAACTCTCGGAATATGATCTACCTAAGATTCATGTAACACAAGAAGTTGTCTATATATGGAAGTTAGATAAGATACCCTAATATCACCAAGGAAACGATATATATCTGCTGTTCAATTGTATCAATTTATATAATGTGTATGTATGGTTATTATTATATCCAAAATGAGACTAATAAAATAAAACCCTGTGATATCATCTTATGTACAAAGCATAAAACTTAAGCCAGTGTATCTTATATTGCCTTATTTATATCATATTAGCTTATGACACTCCCAACACTCTCATAATAGATATTAATATATGTGAAATTAAATAGGATGAAAGCAGTAATAGAATAGAAATATAGTTGCCATGACAACTCTATTTTTCTCGATATCTCCATACCAACCATCCTGACACTTTACCCCGCAATAAATTACCAACTTTTTATTGTTCAGCAATTACCATATATAGTAATTATGAAAGGGAAGGTGGAATGAATGGAAGTTCCTACCATCATGGAACATAGAGATGACTATTGAAATACCTCCTCTACAATATACTAATATATGATATATATGACTATTTACATATTAACGAGCAATCGAGTGAATGTGTGTCACTCTGTATGAATCATACACAGAGAGTACATACTCCATACTCAGATTATGTGGGGAACTGCTATGGCTAATATATTAGTTACTTCCCCTGATTGTGTTATGTTGCACTGTGAGTATATTATAATATTTTACTGTCCAGAGAGATTAGTTGTAATCACAGTGGTCTGTTATTACTAGGGGTTACTTAACTCAGATATCTTAGCATGTATAATGGGGAAATAGGATACGTCGTTGCATGTGAATAACTCAATTAATTCCGAACATGGGTGAGATATGGAACCAATGGTAGAATGTACCTGCCTTTCAAAAGGATATGGATGGATAAGTGGTATGTATTCTAATCCGTATCCATGGATACAGAAGAGAGATAGAGTAAGATGGATCTCGATAGACTTCCCTAGAAGAGAACATACCCGCGGTTAGACTGCAGTATAAGGAAATAGAAAACTATCGATGCATGAAGTGTCTACTCCATAGTCTTTCTTCTTCTTTTACCCTGATGTAACCACTGTTGAAATAGCACAGATGAAAATACTCTGGGGTTATATATTGGTTTGTGTCTCGATAAGATGTCATTTTCCTTCTTATAGAATCGTTTATCCACTCCGCATCGGTCTCTTATCTGCTCCTGTTTACTTTGATTCGTGAAATATCTTCATCCAATCCCATATCCAGAGTAGGCAGTACATACAAAAGATACATAATATGATGATTGCCCAATAAACTCACAGTTAATTTGACTCCCCCCAACAAAACATATAAATAACATCCACCACAGGGCTTCTATTTTCCTCTTTTTCCTCTTTTTTCTTCTGTTCTTCAAGTTTCATACATTGTCTAATACCTGATATCAATGGTCGCCAAACACGAGAAAGTACCCACACACCCTGTTCCTGCACGTCTCTTAGATTCCAAGCAATGTCCTACTCCTCATATCGACTCCATGGCTAAGTATAAGGCTATGTGGACTGAGAGTGTTGAGAATCCTGATAAATTCTTTGGTGATGTAAGTTACTCTTTCCGTGTGAAATTGATCCTTTTGTTAATCATGACTCTATATATTAGCATGCTCGTGAGTTATTATCCTGGTCTAAGCCTTTCAGCACTGTTCGTCAAGGCACCTTCGAGAATGGTGACAATGTCTGGTTTTCCAATGGTGAACTCAATGCTTCCTTCAACTGTATCGACAGACACGTCCTCAATAACCCTGAAAAGGTGGCTATCATCTATGAGGCTGATGAACCTAACCAGTCTCGCAACATTACTTATGGTGAGTTATTACGCTCTGTCTGCCAAATGGCCAATGTCTTGAAGAACCTCGGTATTCGTAAGGGTGACAGTGTTGCTATCTATATGCCTATGATTCCTGAGGCTGTTGTTGCTATCCTTGCCACTGCTCGTATTGGTGCAGTTCATTCCGTCGTCTTTGCTGGTTTCTCTGCTGAATCTCTTCGTGATCGTGTTGTTGATTGTGGTGCTCGCATCATCATCACTTCAGATGAAGGCTGTCGTGGAGGTAAGAATGTTCCTACTAAGCGTATTGTTGATGATGCTCTTAGCAAAAGCAAGACAAATGTTGAGAATGTTATTGTATACCGCCGTACTGGTAATCCCGTTGAGATGGTTGCTGGACGTGATGTCTGGTGGAATGATGAGATGGACAAAGCTAGAGCTTTCTGTCCTCCTGAAGCCATGAATGCCGAAGATCCTCTCTTCTTACTCTATACCTCTGGTTCAACCGGTGCTCCCAAGGGTATTCTTCACTCTACTGGCGGCTATCTTTTGGGCGCTGCCATGACTGTTAAATACATCTTTGATTATCATAAGGACGATATCTTTGCCTGTATGGCCGATATCGGATGGGTCACTGGTCACACATATACTGTTTATGGGCCTCTCTGTTTAGGTGCTACCACTGTCTTATTTGAATCTACTCCCACATACCCAAATCCTTCCCGCTTCTGGGATCTCATTCAGAAACACAAGATTACTCAATTCTATACCGCACCCACAGCTATCCGTGCTCTCAGACGTCTCGGTGATAAATGGCTCGATGGCTATGATCTCTCTTCACTCCGTGTCATTGGTTCAGTAGGTGAGCCTATCAATATCGATGCATGGAACTGGTACAATGAAAAGGTGGGTAACAGTCGCTGTGCAGTTGTTGACACATACTGGCAAACTGAGACTGGTTCCATCATTATCTCTCCTCTCCCTGGATCTCACCCCACCAAGCCTGGATCTGCCACCCTTCCTTTCTTCGGCGTGCTTCCTGAAATTCTTGACCCTGCTTCTGGTAAGGTGATCACCGAGGTTGGTGAAACTGGTGTACTTGCTATCAAGCAACCATGGCCCTCAATGGCTCGTTCCATCTATAACAATCACAACAGATTCGTCGATACTTACCTTAAGCCTTATGGTGGTTACTACTTCACTGGTGATGGTGCTTACCGTGATAAGGATGGCTACATTTGGATTCAAGGTCGTGTAGATGATGTTATTAATGTATCTGGCCATCGTTTGTCTACAGCTGAAATTGAGTCTGCCCTTATTCACCATGAAGCAGTTGCTGAATCCGCTGTGATTGGTGGTCATGATGAATTAACCGGTCAGTGTATCCATGCCTTTGTATCTGTCAAACCCAATGTTGATGCTTCAAATGATGCAGCTCTTGAGAAGGAGTTGTCTCAACTGGTCCGTAAAGTGATTGGTCCCTTTGCCACACCCAAGCGTATATATATTGTATCAGATCATCCCAAGACTCGTTCTGGTAAGATCATGCGTCGTATTCTCCGTAAGATTGTCAACGGCGAGCAGGATTCTCTCGGTGATATCTCTACACTTGCTGATCCTTCTGTAGTTCCATCTCTAATTGAGAAGGTTCATGGCCCTAAAAAGTAAGTTTTTATGGAAGACTGAAACATGATCCACTTACTAACTGTTTTTTCTTTTTACTAGATTGGTCAGTAAACTCTAAATATAAACAACTCTACTCACTACTCGGTCTGGCACTTTCTCTGTTGATATTGTTTCTCTAAAAACCCATTTACACCCACTTTAATAATGGGCACTTGTTTCTTTATGATATATATATATGTATACTTTTTTTTTTTGCAGTAATAAAAAAAATAAGCCCTTCTTTTTAAGGGCAAAAATATCATTTTAATGGCTTATAAAATACATGTAGAAGGGTATCGTGTTGAGGCTTCTTATGGTTCGGCATCCAACTATGCCCTTCAGGTCAATGATGCTTCTTCAGTGACCTTTTTTCTTGTATGCATTAAGCCACTCTTTTTGTTCTGATCGCTCTTTAAAAATGCCTTCACATTTTTTTTTCTCGGGTCCACATTTCCCTAATTTGAGTTTGTTATATTCCCTGTCACTATTCAATGGTCAAAAAAGCAATCGACTCTAGAGTACATACTCTAATCAAGAATTGTATTCAAACAAAACACAGATCCTTCTTCATTATTGTGGGTGATAAGGGTAGAGATCAGGTAACAATCAGCTTCATTTTGACTCCAGTAGTACCTAGACCCACTCATCTATTGTGATAGATCGTTAATTTGCACTGGTTACTGTCTCAAGCACAAGTCACTTCTCGACCTTCTGTTTTATGGTGTTATAAAAAAGAACTTGGATTCACTAGGTAAAGAAAAAGATATCTGTTTGACATTTGTTATTTCAGCACTCAAGCTGGTTGTTTTATAATAGTCACCGTAAGAAGAGAGAGAATAAGATTAAGAATGACATCAAGCGTGGTATTAGAGAAGTCAACAAAGAGGATCCTTTTGAATTGTTTATCACTGTAGCCAATATCAGATACACTTACTATAAGGAAACCCAGAATATCCTCGGTAATACATATGGAATGTGTGTTCTTCAGGACTTTGAGGCCATCACACCCAACACTCTTGCCCGTACAATTGAGACAGTAGAAGGAGGTGGTATGGTTGTGTTGTTGCTGAAGAGCATGAACTCTCTTAAACAATTGTATACAATGACTATGGTAACTATGGATGATATCTGTGGATGGGAATAAGGTACTGATAGTTTGTGAATGATTAGGATGTGCATTCTAGATACCGTACAGAAGCCCATAGTGATATTGTTGCACGATTCAATGAAAGATTCATTCTGTCACTTGGTTCCTGCGAGACATGTTTGGTAGTGGATGACGAGTTGAATGTATTGCCTATCAGTATGGGAAAGAATGTTAAACCTTTGGCCATCAAATCATCAGAAGAGAAATCCCCTGAAGAGTTGGAATTGATTGAGCTGAAGCAGTCTTTGGCAGATACAGAGCCAGTTGCTTCTCTTGTGAAGAATGCACGTACCATTGATCAAGCAAAGGCCATATTGACATTTATCGAGGCTATTTCCGAGAAATCATTGCGTAGCACAGTTGCCTTGACAGCCTCTCGTGGTCGTGGTAAATCAGCTGCTCTCGGTATTGCCATGGCTTCAGCAGTTGCCTATGGATACTCCAACATCTTTGTTACATCTCCCAGCCCCGAGAATTTGAAGACACTGTTTGAGTTTGTATTCAAAACATTCGATGCTTTGGGCTATGAAGAACACTTGGACTATGATATTGTTCAGTCTAATAACCCTGACTTCAACAAAGCTATTGTCCGTGTAAATATATTCAAACAACATCGTCAGACTATCCAATATATTCTTCCTCAAGACACTCATGTTCTTGGTCAAGCTGAACTTGTGGTTATTGATGAAGCTGCAGCCATCCCTTTGCCTCTGGTTCGTAAGTTATTGGGTCCTTATCTCGTTTTCATGGCATCCACCATCAATGGTTACGAAGGTACTGGTCGTTCTCTTTCTTTGAAGTTGATTCAACAACTCCGTGAACAGTCTCGTGGATTCCTTGGAAAAACAAAGGACAATCACGCTGAAGAGGTGACTGTTGGACGTGATATGCAAGTTAAGAAACCCGAAGGTGCTGAGTCCTTAGGTGGACGTACCCTGAAGGAAATCAAGTTGGAAGAACCTATTCGTTATGCTCCCAATGATCCTGTTGAGAAGTGGTTGAACAAATTACTCTGTTTAGATGCTACTGTTGTCTCCAAGAATATTCAGGGCTGCCCTCATCCCTCTGAATGTGAACTGTTCTATGTCAATCGTGATACACTTTTTTCTTACCACCCTGTATCAGAGACATTCTTACAACGTATGATGTCTCTTTATGTAGCAAGTCATTACAAGAATTCTCCCAACGACTTACAATTAATGAGTGATGCTCCCGCTCATCACTTATTCGTTTTACTCCCTCCTGTCAATGAAAAGGCAACCAGCTTACCTGACCCATTGGTGGTTATTCAAGTCTGTCTTGAAGGTGAAATATCTCGTCAAAATGTGATCAACTCACTCTCTAGAGGTCAGCGCCCTGCTGGTGATATGATTCCATGGCTTATTTCTCAACAATATCAAGATGATGACTTCGCCAGTCTTTCAGGTGCTCGTGTCGTTCGTATTGCTACTCACCCCGACTATGCTAAAATGGGTTACGGCTCAAGAGCTCTTGAACTTCTCACATCCTTCTACCAAGGAAAATCATCTGATATCAGCGAATCCAAAAACTTTGCTGATGACGAAACACTCCCTCGTTTTGAAGATGACGACTTTGAGAATGTTGATTTGAAGACTGATCAGGTCAAAGTACGTGATCCTCGTAAGATGCCTCCTCTTCTTACTAAGATCAGCGAAAAGCGTCCTCAACATCTCGACTACCTTGGCGTATCTTATGGACTTACACCTTCTCTCCACAAATTCTGGAAACGCGCTGGATTTGTTCCTTTATATATGCGTCAAACTGCCAATGACTTGACAGGTGAACATACTTGTGTCATGATCAAGGCGCTGACTGATGTCGATGATTCCCGTGTAGCCAATGCAGCATGGTTGGATGCATTTGCTCGTGATTTTGCCAAACGTTTCCTCCATCTCTTGTCTTTCAATTTCCGTGATTTCACAGCTGTCAATGCATTAAGTATTATTGATGCTGCTAAACAAGGTCAAGATGATGAGACCGAGTCTCCACGTGAAATCAACAAAGAAATCCTGGAACTTTTCTTCAGTCCTTATGATTTGAAACGTCTTGAATCTTATGCCAACAATATGCTTGATTATCATGTCATCCTTGATTTGGTACCTACCATTGCTGAACTGTACTTCAGAGATGAGATGCCTGCCGATATCAAACTGTCTGGACTCCAAAGTGCCATCTTATTAGGTATGGGTCTCCAGCGTAAGACCATTGAAGATTTACAGAAGGAACTGAGCTTGGCCAGTAACCAGATCTTGGCACTGTTCGTCAAGATCATTCGAAAGATGTCTCAGTATTTTTCCAGTGTTGAATCCAAAGCTGTAGAAGACACTATTCCATCTATCAAGAAGAAGCAGGATAAAGACGAGTCTAACCCAGCTAAGCGTGATGCAGCAGATGATGAAGCTTGGAAACCTTTGAAGGATGATGTAGAAACAGATTTAGCCAAAGCAGGCGATGAGGCTATCGAATCATTAAAGTCTAAACAAAGAGAGTTGATTGATTCACTAGATTTAACTAAATATGCTATTGGTGGTAAAGATGAAGACTGGTCAGCAGCTCAGAAGCGCGTCAAAGCTATTGCTTCAGGAAAGAAAGGAGGTGTTAGTTCAGTAGTGAGTATCAAGAATGAGAATTCATCAAAGAAGAGAAAGTTAGAAAGTGCCAGTGCAATGGCCGAGAAGGAGAAGAAACGAGCTGAAGGAAAAATGAAGTTATCGAAGAAAGCAAAGCGCTCATAAGCATAAATCGTGGGTGTGATCCCCCCACCCCTTGATAATATCATAATTCAATAAAAAAAATACATTATCTAGATAGACAACCTTATATTATGTTTGTTTTCTTGTATAGGGTAAATGCCATTAATTGAATACGTACGTTAAGAAGATGAAAGGCAAAGTATGAGTTTATAAGAGTTCATATATGGGTTAAAGATGAATACCTAGTCTCTCTAGTATGTCCTAGATGCAACCATCAAGTTACTGAAAATGTTCAATATGTAGTCGCTATAACAACCACAAGAAGTATTTGGTAACCGGAAAACCAGTATGTATCTACATTGGTCAAAGTTACTGACTTTTCATCATTTTGCATGGTTTATTCCCAACCAATGGTCAATTATTTCATCTCATCATTATTGTACTCTCTTGAACATTGTGTATAATGCATTTGTGAAAAAAAGACTTGACAGTTAGCACAGCTATTGTAGAATTAGTCAAGTGAGTGCCTCATACCATTCAAGGGGGGTGGGGGATGTCCCCTATTTGAATCTCATACTCAATGTACAAGGCGATTTATTGAATATCATTTAGATATATATCCTATTTTTTTTAAAAAAAAACAATGATCCCCTTCATACTCTCTCATATTATGAGGATAGTAGAGTTTGTTATTGTATTGATTTCCTATATTCCTATGCATTACTGGAAGCAAACACACACCTTTATTAATTATACAAGTGTATTTGATGGATTACAGGAGACAGAAAAAAGGGGGAAACACTATGGTTGTAATCAGTACAGCATGCTACTTTATTTTCTGTATATATAGAAACTTTATATATATATATATATATTTCAGGAGATACTGACAGGGTGACCTTGAGAGTATGCGTTACGGAGGTTGATAAGACAACTACGTGGACGGAATGGGTAATGCAAATAGTGGTTATAATAGGTACTTATGGCTGGATAGGTGGGGTGGATAAGAAAGAGAGAGAATGAAAGAGAGAGAGAGAGAGAGAGAGAGAGCATGCATTCATGCTTCTTGGCTGCTTATAAATAGATTCACTTACTGGAATACACGAGATTAATCTTGAGGCAGAATAAGCTTATAATGTTGACAAGCCTGTATGTGAATAAGAAGCATTAAAGTTATTATTAGAAACCAACAGTAAATAAGGTTAGAGACCCACTACAGCTTGTTATTATTTTTATATATCATGTAAAAGAATATGTATTATCACTTGTACGTAAATATAGAACAATCAGACTAGATGATCTTGAAGAAACGTGATATCTCTAATCATGTGTGTATGTATGAATGGCTGTAATAAACATCCACTTCAATGCCTGTCATAAAAGACATTCAATTAAGCATTTTTCATATAAAAAAAAGGGCACTCATTATCGGGATAAATATGTCAGAGTATATGCAATATCTGTACTACTTTATATTCAGGTATCTTTAATGTATTTCTAATAACTATACAGTATTCAATGACTGTAGGAGGGGAGTAATATGTAAACATCGGAAAGGAGTGATAGATTAAAATGATAATATAAAACAAGTTATATTATCCCTATTTCTTTATCTCTTTTCTGTTAGTTCTTTACTTTTCAATTACCACTCTACAATGGATCCTTGTGAACATTGCCAAAAGAAAGTTTATGTTATTGAGAAAGTAGAGGCAAATGGCCGTATTTATCATAAAGCATGCTTTAAGGTATAGAAATGAACATAGAACACCAGAGATGAGAAAAGATAAATAACCTCCCACCATTTAGTGTAAAGATGAAGGTTGTCGATTGACACTGGCCAATTTCCATTACCATGATGGATCCTTATATTGCCCAAAACATGTACCCAAGTTACAGGCCATTGTGTCTCAAAGTAAGAAACTATATATGAACTACAATTGAATATTTTGATTTTGATGACTGATAGTCCATCAAGTTAAGGTTTAATATGATGGATTTCATCAAGTACACTTCTCAACACACCCATACACACATATATACACACATATACACACACATACACACATACACATACACACATACACATACAAAAAGAATTCACACTGAACAAAAGAAAGTCATCTTTCATTCTATTGTCTATCCATAGACACACCTAACCCTTTCTTTTCAAATAAAAATAAAACTTATCAGATTGTGTAACTGGTAACATACGGGTTTCCATGGGGATAATGAGAATAAGATTTTTTATTATTATTCGAGGATGAATGATATCAGTGCAACTTGAGGTTTTGTGTATGAATATTATAAGAGTGATTAGAGTGTATGAGTTAAGATAATAAATAGGAGATATGAATAACAACTGAGGAGGGGGTAAATCAGATAGATAAATTAACATTATGAATCATGTTCCGGATCAATACCCATCTCCTTTGTGATGGGGATATCCAAGGGGATATATATTAAGTACAGTACAAATGAGAAATAGAGGACACTGAATGTCACTGCATAAAGAGGCCATCCCAGTTCCTCTAGATAGTTGAGGAACAGCTGGACATTGAATCCTATCAGAATGAAGGAAATGGCCCAATAGACAATGTTACTCCACTTTGAATTCATAAAGAACTTGGTCATGATCTTCTCGGAGGTGGTTAATTTCAATATAGGGATAATTGCAGTAGGAAGACACAAACTAGGAGATCATTGTTATGCCATCAGATTCATATGATCTTCCTTTTAATTCTTACCTTTGCAGCACATTCAGAAATTCACCCATAGTATCAAAATGATCTACAGCCAAGACAGCCACCAACATACTGGGAACAAGTGCGACAGCACGAGTCAAGGCAACTCTATGCCATTGTTTCTTGAATATAGCACCCAGAAAGCCCTCTACAACCTATACAAAATACGTGGATGAGTATTTCATTCTACATAGACATACACACACACATACATATTGGCCTGCTAGGGTACCAGTCATGGTAGAACATTGACCTGCTGCTAATAATCCCAGAGCCCAGAAATATTTGGCACTTTTACCCAGTGTATTGGATAATACTTCAGATGCATCATAGAGACCAGGTAATTGAGTGATGACCTGACCTGGTTTATAGAATACTTGTGCAAATACCACAACAATGGCCAAATTGATGAGATAAGATGTGATCAAAGCAAGGAGAGATTCAATAGCAAAGTAGAAATTGGCCTCTTTCTTCTTGTTTATGGTAGGGCTCGTTCCAAGATGACGAGACATCACGAGTGCACTGTATCACGAAAAGCAGAAATAGATAAAAAAAAATGATTTTAGGGGTTCAAGCAGCGCACCAGCAACACATGTGTATCGAGTAACCTTACCTGTGCAAGAACATATTATGGGGCATAATGACAGCCCCTACCATCCCAACTGCCTGGACTTTGGCTTCTTCGGGTATTTGCGGTATTAAGATGCCTTTGATGATGAGTTCGATGTTAGGGTGTGACGCAAACATCTCCATCCAGAAACAGGCAATCATCACACCTATCAATGTCATGAAGAATATTTCAATCTTACGTACTCCATATTGCTGCAGCCACATAAACAAGAATGTATCGGAGGCAGTAATCAATACGCCCACCCATAACTTCAAGTGGAAGAGAATCTTCAATGCAATGGCTGTACCGATGATCTCCTGGATATCTGATCCTATAATGGCCACCTGAGTGAATAACCAGATGGCCACAGAGGCTGGCCTTGTATAGTTCTTTCTAATCAGCTGAGCCAGATGATTCTGTGTGACCACTCCTAATCTGGCAGAGAGGATCTGTATGGCCAATCCTATCAAGAGATTAAACGCAAGGTCAATGAACAATCCATCAGATGTGAAATATATAAAAGGAAGCAATCATTTCTAACCTGCTGCATGGGACCAAAACAATAGCCATAATAGTTTATAACCAGCAATGGCACCTGCTTGTAAGTCTGATTCCAGATTACCAGGATCTAAGTAGGCAATGCACCTATGAAATATAGTGAAATGAGTATGTAAGATCATTGTATGTATGTGTGTATGTGTGTGTGTGTGTGTGTGTGTGTGTGTGTGTGTGTGTGTGTGTGTGTGTGTGTCTGTGTGTGTCTACAAGTATACATACATCAACCATCCTATCCATAGACATATTCGTTTAGTAGGTAATATCTAACAACATGTTATCACCCTTACCAGGTCCTGTGTACTGCATGAGTTTCTTGATAGAGAACTTGCTGTGTTCATCCTCTTCAGGCCCTGTATTGACTTGACCCTTCACATCTATCTCTACATTCCAATTATAATCACTGGGTATTGACTGGTAGTTTCTATTGTTTATGGATGTATTCAACATATTGGCTCCTTCCATTGTTTATATAAGCATGTAACACTTAATATATTTGGAGTATAATGAGGGGGGAAGAAATAGGAAGTGTATGAAAATAGCCAGCATATTTATATATCCTTTGATTAGATCATTTCCTATTGGCTTATTTCCACTGATTTCTATACTCTAGACATTCATTGGAGTCCCCCCCCCTGGTACCTACCTTCCATGATATCATTCTATTGTATACAGTGCGGCTGGGAAATATTGCCCCTTTCTGAAAAATAAATGCCCCTAAATAAACCAAAAATAAATGTCAGTCATTGAAATCTAATTGTCAGTCTGTGCAAAAAGTGATTGTCACTTTCGAAAAATTATATTGTCCACTTGAGCAAATACATTTGCCAATTTTTTTAAAAAAATATACACAAACAATTGCATAATTGATTTATTAAAATAAAATATTACAGAGTGGGTAAAGACGCACACCACATATGTACGCTTGGCCCTGAAAGATTCACTCTGCTGAAGCAACAGCAGCCTGTCGCCAAGAAAGCAGAGCTGGCAGGAGGGCAGCAAACGATTTAAGGTCTCTGGGTGTTTGTGGTACAGTTAATTGCAAATGTCTTTCCCTTACATAGTATTGATTGTATTTTGTCAAGCTTTCAAAGATGAGAGTATTCTCTAATTATTGGGAATTTAATTCATATACCTGAAGATTAATAGCATAGTCATTCTCACTTACCGTGATAAATAACGGTAAACACCTTTTGTTTGTTATCTTTCTTCAGTGTCCTAATAGCATTCTTGTAAATCTTGGGGCAATCACTCTCCAGTTTCTTCTCTGTGTTTGTGCGGCAACCTCCTGCAAGTTCAATTAATATTATCATTGAATTGCCTTTTCTTTTAAGTGCTAAGCCATCAATTTTACTGCTCTCCAAGTCATCATGGAGCACTTCAATCCTATATACAGAAGTCAACAGCAAAGATATTATGAGAAGATAATATGAATGGTTACCATTTAAACTCGATCAGGTCTTGATATTGTAAAAATAATGAATTAATAATTGGAAAAGTACTCCAGGTGGCAGCACTGCGTTCTCTCGATTTTTGACCAACAGGATTCATGGGGCTTTCACATAATCTCAGGCTAGGAGAACGGATCATCAATCAGAATGAATATGAAAGGGTGAAGGGTACTCTAGTAACACTTACAAATAAAACACTATGCCATGAATGAAATCGTAATCATTGTGGAGGAACGGATCGAAGTGGCTGTTGTCAGGAAACTCATCGAAATTCATAAGTAATCTCCTCATTGAAGAAAGAGAGGGTGGACAGCTAGCAATCCTTTCTACCAACTCATTAGATTCCTTGGTAAGGAAAATGGTCTTGATAGCACAAGCGTTCTTGATTTCATTATATTTCTCTCGGTTTAAGGTTTGTTCCAGGAGATTCACGGAAATGGTATCACTAAGTCGATTACATGCATACCCGGCAAGCTATAAAAAAAACCTATCCACCAATAATTACAAAAAGACTATTAGGACAACTTACTCATTTTCAAGTTTGGTAGTGCATCTGAGAAAACTTTGAATATCATCTGGAATGTTTGCAGTCTTCAATTTATCAAGTAAATTTATCTTGAGATAGTCATAATTTTTCATGCTTAAAAAACAAAACAAAAAAACTTACACTATTGAACTCGTCCTCGTCCTCTTCTTCTCTCATTTCATTCTGTGGTTTATATAAAACAGTTTAATCCTCACTATATCACACACATAAGCTTTCGTAAATATCAACTTTACCATTTCAAAAGCTTATCAGTGTCCCAAAAAAAATGTAAAGCTATTTAACTGACTATACTGATTGGAAATAAAAGAAGATTTACCCAAGTGCCCTTTCTTTTTAGTGCGGCCTTCTGAAGTGTCTGCTGCTGCTCTTTTTCTAATCTGTATGCTGACTGTACCACCTGAGATGACACCTTGGACTCCCACTGTGCCATAGTTGTTAAAGATGGTTTGCCTTGCAGGTGGGTTGCTCCCTTCGGTTTCGTTTTCCGCGAGCTATGGAAATTATATTGCATAAATGAATATACGCGCTTTCTCAAAAGGTAAGGCCACAACTCTACTACTCACCAATTCCAACACTTTTTGCCTACCCTCCTCCTTCATATCTTTCATTAATGACAAATCATTTAGGCAAGCTTTATATCTTGCTCGTATCGCTGATTTACGTGCAAGTCGATCATTGTTCGCTTCTGAATAAGAATCATAGCCCCGAAAACTCCAGTCATGGATTGGTGTTTGTTTGAAGAATTCAAGGGATTTCTTATTGGAATTGAAGTTCTTCATAATGTCAAGTTGGTTATGATGAGTAAAAAGGACAACACACCACCGATTTTATTAGTAAACAATTAAATAACCCTGGTTTATACGAGTGACAACAGATCATTTTACCCATTAAACCAACACATAGCGCTGGTTCAAATGAGTGAGGACTGGTTTTCCACACAACAGATTGATGATGCAACAGATTGTGACAACTAACAGATAGTGTGTTGTAGAATAGGAACTAGTCAGGTAGTTAAGCATATACAATTTACAAATACTAGGACTTACATCCCTAGCCCTGCGGGCTTGTAACACAATTTATCAGTGCGTATCGCGCTTCTTCTGTTTAGTGAATATCACAAAATATGTCTTCAGTAAATACTACACTTCAACTCTACAGTAAGTACCCCACTTCAACTCTTCAGCAAATACCACGCTTCAACTCCTTAGTATGTATCTCACTTCAACTCACCAGTAAATATCCCACCTCGATTCTTCAGTAAGTATCCTACTCTATTCTTTTAGCAAATACCACTCTTTAACTTTTCAGTAAATATCACACTTCATCCCATCAGTACCACTCACTTTTTTCGGTGTATAAAATGGACTGGGTTTTAATTCTGCAAAAAAATGATTTCTCTCCAATATATAATAGATTATGTACTCCGGCGTATAATGATAAATAAGGATATTAAGTGTGACAGCATGTCTACTGATCACAAACAATAAGTGAGAACCCATCATTCTTATACATCTCCATACTGACTTTATATTCATCCCAACCAAGTGAGTTGATAACGCCTATACTTCCATATCAGTTACGGAATTCACTCTTAATTATAGTGAACCAATAACCATGACTAATGATCTATATTCCCCCACATATCCTGTACTTATCTATCCTAATATTCTCTATAGGTTCATTCCACAGTGACTCATCCATAAGCCATCCTAAAGAACATGTGGAATCATCTGTCATGTCCTTGTCGCTTATTCAAATATGACAAAGAAACATACAAATACAACAATCATCTCAAGAGATCAAACACGGTCTTATCTGACATAACTTACTTTTGATATTATTTTACTCGCACAATAAATACTAGTCTCAAAAAGTATTCTCTACTGTCTCCGTTATGTATTTTATACATTTATCTTCTTCTTAAACCCAATTATATCTCATAGTGAAACCAAGAGAAGGTGAAAACCAACAAATAAATATTTATAACAAAGTATTTTTATTATCTTCGTTGTATTTGAAGAATTATGTTGGGGGTAACATCCTCCAACTCATAGCACGACAAAAGACTTTCTACTTCAAACATCTTTTGCCTAAGAAGATACAATTTTATCTTGGTTGAGAGAGATGGGTTGGAGTATATAAGTCTCCAACACATTTTTCAGCCACCTTGCGTCTTCTATAGCGGGAAATACCTTCTCCCGTACTTCTACCCTTCTTCTCTCATCTCAAGAACAACACGGGAAACTTCTTCTTCTTCGCCTACTTCTTCCACCACAGGAACGACATCTTCGAAGGCCTCAACTTCACAGGCCAGCTAAGATAAATAGGTTAAACAATGAATGTACAAATAAGTTAATAATTTACCTTCAAACACCTGTATACTTTTTTGCATACGAGCAAGAAGATATATGTGCTTACATGCAATAGCATTCCACCGGAAGTCTTGGCAGGTGCAGCTCTTCATCATACCTTCCTCCATCACCACACTATACACCATGTCTTCCAGAGAAAAAGAAAGGACAGAATACCCATTCTCTTCATCATTGATCAATGCTTTTGCAACAATATCAGGAATGGCCTCAGCCTGTATCTGTCTTTTCCTCCTTCTACTTCTCTCTTCAGGGCCCATCCTACCAACATTCAAGTTGATACGTTGACTATTTTGAGTGAAATCAGGTTCCGCATCATTTACCAAAATACTTAATAAACGATCAGCCCTTCTGTTTCTCTTTCTCTTTCTCTCGAGATAGAAGGTCTTCAACTGGTTGTGCCAACTTTCAACATAATTATTCGTCTCCATGTTGGTATACACCTGTGATTGCCATGCAGCAGATCACATCATGAAGGCATCGTTATCCAGGTATTTGGAAAGGAAGTAGCTCAAGAAATCAGTATACATGTGACAGTGATCTCTGGACTATCTCATCTGATTCACGAACTCTTGCTTATTCTTTTCTCACATCATTTTTCTTCAAATGAAGAATCAGTTTCTAATGGATGCTTTTATTCTCCATGGTATTACCAACGTCGATCTTCTCTCTAATCTTACCTGCCCAGGCCCTAGCAACGTGGAAAAGACACCACTGAATGTTGGCCTTAGGGTATACATCACGCATAGGTCCTTCCTCGGCCTTGCTCATATCAATGGTGATCTTGATGATTGTCCTCTTTCCAACGTTGTTTCGAACAAACATCAAGAATCAACTCAATGACCACATTGACTGGTGTGTTGTGAAGAAGAAGGCAACAGGACAGCCTGTGCCAGTCAATGGGTGTCTTACCACAATAGAGTGCAAGACTCCATTCTTGATATTGGTGGTTTTGTAGGTGGCATCCAAGCAAATGTTTTCGGCAGCGAGTAGAAGTTCTTTCTGCCATGGGGACACGAATCCAAACCCAAAGCTGTTTGAAAATTAGCGGTCAACGAAGGTGGTGTACCCTTGTTCTTCAAGGCTTCCAACTAGAGCTTAATGATTTCCAACTGGTCTTCAGCCTTTTTATATACCTCCATCCCAATTCTCTTGGAGATGTTGTACACCTCATGAGCACTGATCAATTGATCTCGGTGTACGAACGAGCCAATGCTGACCTCTTCAAGAAGGCTCCTTTGGATACTGATACGAGTATCCCTTCTTGCATACCCTTTCCTGAGAATTTGCTCCATCTTTTCTCTGACAGATGAAGAAAGAGGTAAGTGCCGCAGATTATCAAGACTACCAACAGCATGGTTATGTTCACCGTTATGTTTGATAACCACATTATCAGGATCATTCTTGAAACAAGTCACCTTCAATGTTGCAGGGAAACCAATCTTCTTGGACTTCTTCTGAACAGTGCGTTGAACAGCTCCACTGTTGTCGTCGTTGCTCTTCTTGTATGTACCCTGTCTGTTGCAGGTATAGTACTTGACAAACTCGTAGTCGACAGTCTTCTTCTTGCGCAAAGGCTGTCCATCCTCAGCACGAACAGAAGCTTCGGCTTCCTAACGTGCACCATGCTTGGCAACAGCTGCATCGATAACTGATTTGAGAGTCACAGTAGGTACAGTCATGGTAGGGACGATAGGAAAGGGCTAGATAATAGCAGAAGATGTAGACATTTTAAAGGTAAGTAAGAAAGAAAGAGTTTTATTATCACCGAGGAATATGTCGTTTAGATGGAATAACACATTGAATATAATTGGCTGTAGATGAACTGTGTATTGGGTGTCCTCTATATATCGTTCTTTCTTTCTCTTATCGTATATTTCATTAACACTAATAAATTTTTAAAATATCAAACAATATCTTCAACATTCTTGCTCGTAAATCCAGAAACACTATCAGTAATGAAGAGAGAGAAAAAATGAGAGAACTCATATCCAGATTGGATGAAGAGTTGACTGAGGTTGTTCCTGCATCCTATATTTAAAGGAGAACTTGGTTGTCCTGACTGTTCGGTGTCTTTTTCCTTGAGAAATAATCTGCGTGCTCATCTTTTGAGAGTGCATCAGAAGAAAGTGGAGCATGTGGATCGATTCAAAGGTGGAAGAGTGGCAGGCTTCAAAACGTATCACGAGAAGAATTATCAGCCTGTGGAGCGATCGAGCCCACCTACTCCCAGACAGCTAACCAAGGCAGCCAGCTATAAGAAGAGGAAGGAGAAGAAGTTGGCTGGAATTATCAAGGCAGAGGTCTTAGAGAGTTATGGTGAGATCACTGCTAGAGCTCTCCGATTCCACCTTGCAACCAAGGCGAACTATGCCCAGGAAATCAAGACCAAATTCCTTCTGGTAGCTGGTAAGTGTGGCATTGAGGATAATTATGATAATAGATCTCTATTATCATAATTATTCTGGAGTGGCTCCATGCCGCCTTCCCAGAAACTATCCCTGCCAAATACAAGAATGAAGTATTCGACATTCTTGTTAATATCGATGGTACAGGATTGATCGAAAACGCCGAGGAAGAGAAGGAAATCTTGGTAGAAGAAGAGATGACGGAGAAGCTTATTGCTTACCTAACAACAAAGGTTGGTAAATGGGAAGTAAGGCATGTGTTGGTGAAGCATGTCCTTACTCTCTTTCATGCCCAGTTTGCTCCCTTTGAGTATGAGTTGGAGAGAATGAAGACTATGCTTCAACTGAAGCAATTACTGTCTCTTGTGGATGATAAGCCTTTGTAAATAAATTCTTTTTTTTTATCAACTTAATTGCCACAATATGTTAATTTACCATTGATGATATTTGAGTGTAACGACTTTATTCATATAACTTCAGATTTTATATGCTTTAACGAATAAATTGATTCAGTTGATTACAGTTCAACTATGCCTTGACTAAAACATTGATTTAGTTGATTCTAGTCGAAATGCTTTTGACTAAAACATTGATTCAGTTGATTCTAGTTGAAATATGCCTTGATTAAAACATTGATTCAGTTGATTCTAGTTGAAATATGCCTTGATTAAACATTTGATTCTTCTAATTCTGGTGGTGAATCTACATTCAATGACTAAAAATGGGCTTAAAAATATATCAGCTCTCTTTTCATTGGATATATTATGTGGCTTTTCTAAATTTATAATGCGTTGATTTAATAAGTGGATGCCTAATAAGTATTGACGTCACAAAAAATCGACGCGTAAGTGTTATTCTAAATAAATAAAAATCTACCTTCTCTTTTTATTTCTTAATAATGGCTCTTGAAAAGACATCCAAACTCGGATTAGTATTTATCATGAATACTTATCGACGAACAGCAGGGTTTCATCGCGGGAACATATGCAAGATGGAACTCGCCTGGTCTGCTTAATCCTTTGAGACTTGGACTCTTTCCCAGTATCGACAAAAGCCTGTTCAAATTTATTTGAACCGCTGTCCAAGGATTAGTATTGTTGTCTTTCATCATAATCGCACTTGTAATAGACCGGACTCGGATTAGTATTTGTCATGAATACTTATCGACGAACAGCAGGGTTTCATCGCGGGAACATATGCAAGATGGAACTCGCCTGGTCTGCTTAATCCTTTGAGACTTGGACTCTTTCCCAGTATCGACAAAAGCCTGTTCAAATTTATTTGAACCGCTGTCCAAGGATTAGTATTGTTGTCTTTCATCATAATCGCACTTGTAATAGACCGGACTCGGATTAGTATTTGTCATGAATACTTATCGACGAACAGCAGGGTTTCATCGCGGGAACATATGCAAGATGGAACTCGCCTGGTCTGCTTAATCCTTTGAGACTTGGACTCTTTCCCAGTATCGACAAAAGCCTGTTCAAATTTATTTGAACCGCTGTCCAAGGATTAATATTGCCTATTACAACTGTGATTCAAGATTTTTCCATCAAACTTATGGGGAAGTATAATGCTGATTTTAAAATTGTTTATACTATATACTAACTCCAATCTTCTATTTACCAAGTTTGTACCCTTCATGAGTAATAGAGTCATGCATTAGACTCATGGTAGCCTCATCCAATCAGGAGTTTGTTATATTTGTGTTGCGGGAATTATCAAGTTCTACAGTCCTATTACATTTCAAAACACATGATAGAATCATATAACAGACGAATTCATTATTATAGATGGTATCTTTTTAAACGTATTAATATCTAACCAGCATGAACACATGTTTGTATGCAGTGTTGTAAAAATATAACGGAAGAAATAGATATTCTTCTTTGTATTGGCACGTGTCTTGACAGCACAAAACTGACTCCATTGTTGTCGAATAAGCTATGGACAAGGATTGCTAGTTCATTCTCAAGATTAGAAGTTGGCAAATTTATTGACAACTTGACTTAATATTCATCTGATATTACAACTGTCATACTATGGAAAAACTGTGAGCACGGAATGCATGAACCCGGAGGCAGATCCAACAGCTCAGGTTTTACGCAATTTTGTCTCTGTCTTCATACTTCAGTTATGTGCTGTTTAAATAGCAGCTACCATCAGTTAGGGCAAAGGCAAGATTTTTGTTTGATTCAACCCGCCTATTTTATAGTGTAATTAAAATATATACAGCCATCCATCTTGCTCCCATGGTTTGCATCAACACTACTTACAGAATGTTTAAGTTATTAATTTAAAGGCCTTCACGATCCGTGAGGTCCAGTTTAAGACATATAGAAGTCAGGTCTGTTGTTATTTACTATCAGACGGCCTTACGCTGCCGTTAAATCTTGGTACAGTTCAACTATTGGTATATTCGTGATCTGGCTCTCATACTGCCTTGTAGCCTTGGGGTATAAGAATACCTATACAGTAATCTATAGTCTAATACTCTTATAATTATTATTTAATCATCACCACAATAAACTTGTATTATTTTTTTTTAATTTCCAAAAAAAGTGATTATATTTTCCATTTCCAAAAAACCAAATCACCCACAGAAGAGACTGATTACTGTCATTGTAACTGCTTATTTTGAACTTAATCATGTGTTCTGGCTACAATAAACAAGTGAGGCATCCATAATACCAAAACAATAAACACAACATTGACCCTGTTGGATCAAATTATAATCGCACATATTCTTCTAGTTGATGATTTGTATTGTATTAAAGTCTTGAATTACCAAAAAGGGGTTTTTGATATTTTGACTTTACACTCCAAATGTGCTAGACAAAAAAAAATGATGAGGAAACAGATCCGGAGCTAGTAAGCAGGGAATTGCAGTAATCATCACCATAAAGTGTGAAATAAATAAAGCTCATAATATTGAAATCGCAAGATTGAAACCAAGTGAAAGGAGACTGGTGCGATAAAAGATGTGTATGAAACAACATCTTCCAATCGCAATACATTGATCTGTGAGGTAAAAGCAATATGAAACTCAACGAAATCAGCCTAGAAAGGACGAGCGACCTTATGTGCATGAACTGATCTCTATCTCCCTGGAGAGGAATATTTAATACGAATACCAATTGACTGCCGTTTAGATTTGTGCAAACGTTTGATGCTAGTATGACCTACATACCTGATTTGCATATTAATAAACGTCTTTTTTTATTATTAATGGTAGCATCTACTTTTTTTTCTTCAAAGCGGGCCAACCATTGCTAAAAAATTAGGGTAAAAGAAAGAAGCATATCATCAATAGATGCTATTAATAAGTAATCTTTATGGCTTTTGTAATCACTTCAAGCAGTAACTAATCAATTGCTATCATAAAACTCATAGCTTGGTATATTACTCCATAATATAGCTGACACTTCGTTATGAAAACCACTATTCACTTATAATAAGAGCTATCAATATGTGTATGTGTGTGTGTGTGTGTATGTGTATGTGTGTGTGTGTGTGTGTGTGTGTGTGTGTGTGTGTGTGTGTGTGTGTGTGTGTGTGTGTGTGTATTCTTAAAAATTGGCAAACGTGTTTGATTAAGTGGGACATTATGATTTTTGGGAATGGACAATATAATTTTTCGAAAGTAAAATATCATTTTTGCCCAGACTGACAATTAGATTTTAACGACTGCCATTAATTTTTGGATGAAGGGGCATTTATTATTCAAGAAAGTGACAATATTTACCAGCCGCACTGTATGGGTGATATCTTACTTATTAGAGACACTGCTTCATCCATTGTATTCGGCGACTGATCTATTTGGGTGTAAAAGAAAGGGTCTCACCCACACTAAAGAATACTCGGATAACTATGACTATTTATGGGCTCCACCCAAGTTACCCTTTAAAAGGACTAATCTTGCCACTGAGTATATTGACACTGGTCTATTGAATGATCCATAAATGACTTCATTTTACTCACTTCAATCATCGAAAATCCATATTCCCCCCCTCCACCTTCTTATTTTAAACCCCCCCCCCTTCTTTTTGACAAGGCTGGACCCCTCTCTGTTTATTATTTATTTATTTCCCTGGTTCTCTCCAAAAATATTTTCATTTGACTATCATGTTCAGACTCACTCGTCTTCGCCCCTCTTTACCGAACCAACATTATCGTCCTCTGACCTGTCTCACCAGACCCTTATTACAACAAACAAAAGACAATGGAGATCCCTTTCCCAATCTAGCTATCCGTCATTCAGCAGAAGCCGCCTTAGACAGCTCATATCCTAATCTACCTCCTATTCCACGCCCTAATGAAGAATGTGAGACCAAAAGACGTAGACTGATCTATCAGAGCAGGAAGCGTGGTATTCTCGAGACAGACCTATTACTCTCTACATTTGCCAAGATATGGTTACCGAAGTTCAGTCTGAAGCAGTTGGAGGAATACGATAAATTATTGGATGAGCCTGATTGGGATATCTTTTACTGGGCAACCAATAAGAAGCCCATACCTGATCACTGGAAAGAGTCTGAAGTATTGAGATTGATTACTGAACACTCTAAGAATGAAGATAAAGTAGTGCTTCGAATGCCTGATTTGGAGGAAAAAAGAGAATAAAATGTGTTTAGAGCTAATCCATCTGCATAAATAAAATGTGTTTATTTCCATTTTGAAAAAGAGAAAATATATAAAGGGCAGGAATATAAGGAGAAAGAATACGGGGAAGTCTATCCTCTATAAACCCTTTCTCTCTCTCTCTCTCTCTCTCTCTCTCTTCTTCTTCTTCTTCTTCTTCTCCTTCTTCTTTCTTATTGATTTATTTATTGAATTACCATGACAACAAATGATGTATCACCTATCATTCTTCTATCTCCTCCTAAACTAGAGAGAAGATCATTTCGGTTTCCTTCTCCCTCCACATCCAAATCATTTGCTTCATTAACCAGGAAACTATCTGGTTTGTCACTCAAATCATCCCCTCCTTCACCTCGATTGACTGATGGCATCCATGAATCAGATCTGGTGCATCTTCAAGTAGACTATTCACCACCAGCAGACCGATTTCCACTCTCACCTTGTCTCACTTCATCCTCTTCAGCTAACTTATCTGCTTCATCTACACCTGTATCAAGAGCACAACCACATACTCTCTTACTGGATAAGTACAGTCATTACAAAAGAGGGAAGTGCATAGGAAAGGGTGCCACTGCCAAATTAAGATTGTTGATTCCTGAGAAGAAAGAGCGAGTGTTGGTGGTGAAGGTATTCAATAGATGGGACAAATATGATGGAGAGAGGAAGGAGTATGATAAACAGATGGCCAGTGAATTCTGTATATCGAAGACATTGTCACATCGACATGTGATTGGAGTGTTTGATCTACTGAAGGATAAGAAAGGAAGATGGTGTATGGTCATGGAATATGTAAATGTGATCAAGCTTACCATTCAATCACTGGGTATTCATCTTCTTCTTTTCTTTGTAGTGTGCAGGTGGTGATTTACTTACTCTTCTGCAGCAGATGGACATGAAGGATGAAGAGATCGACTGTCTCTTCAAACAACTCTTACTGGGACTACAGCATATTCACAAGAGTGGAGTAGCCCATAGGGACATCAAACCAGAAAACTTGGTGTTGAGTACAGATGGAATACTCAAGATAGCAGACTTTGGAGTGGCAGATGTGGTCCAGTCATGCTTCGAGAGTGAGCCTAGATTGTTAAATAAGCGGTGTGGATCAGAACCTTATTGGGCACCTGAACTATTTAAGGGTATTCATGCAGAGTATGATGGTAAGGCAGTGGATATATGGAGTTGTGCAGTGACATGGCATTGCATGATCTATCGCCGTATCCCTTTTATTCAGGCATCCAAGGAAGACCCTGCTTATGTAGAATATCTCAATAGAAAAGACAACAGAGGATGGTTACCGCTGTCTAAATGTAATGAAAGAGAGAAGACCTGTCTTTATGGGATGTTTGAGTCTGATCCCACCCGAAGATGGACAGTCGATGAATGCCTTGATTCAGAGTGGATTCAGTCTGTCCAGTTATGCTATCACACACACAATCATCATCACTTAAACAATTAACTCTCTATATTAAAGTATTAATCATTATTATTAAGAGTATTCTTCTAAATAAACAACAGGTGATGGGGAGGAATTGAAGATAAGTTCATAAAGGGATGAAAAAAAAGGGGGGGAATTAAATAAGGTTGAATATAAATAAAGGGTGGCAGGCGAGGGTGTTTACTTTGACTTGACATTCATACTTAACCAATTCAATCCCTGGAAGAGACCTTCACCAGTAGTGGCACAAGATGGATAAACATACCAAGGTCTTTCTTTCATCTTATCCAGACCCAACTTCTCAGTTACCTCTTGTGGTAACATGGCACCTGGTAAATCTTGTTTATTGGCAAACACTAATAAAAGACAGTCTTTCATTTCTCGATCAGATAATATACGGTGTAATTCTTGACGGGCTTCATCAATACGATCACGATCTTGGGAATCAATAACAAAGATCAAGCCTTGTGTTCCCGTATAATAATGTCTCCATAAGTTACGTATCTTATCCTGTCCTCCTACATCCTATTGGTGTCAATGATTAGAACAACAACGAAAGAGAAATACACCTCCATGACTCACCCAAACATTGAACTTGACATTCTTATAGGTGACGGATTCTACATTGAATCCCACTGTTGGAATAGTAGTGACAGACTGATTTAATTTAAGCTTGTATAGAATAGCTAAAGTGAACATGATGAGTATGAGTGGTTAGATGACACTATTATCGGTGGTACTTTACTCGTTTTGCCTGCTGCATCTAATCCAAGCATGAGGATACGCATCTCTTTACTACCGAATATTTTGGATAAAGCCTTAGATATATTAGCTCCCATTGTAAATGAGTGAATGAAATGATTGGATATAAAAAGGAAGGGAAAGGGGGAGTGATGTGGATTCTATAAGAAAGAGAGAAAAAAAGAGTGGGAAAGGTGGGGGGATGAGTGAAATAATAACAATAATAATAATAATAATAAATAAATAAATAAAAAGGGAAAAGAAAGTCCGAAGAAATGAAGGCAATATTAATAGTATCACATCTTAACTATAAATAGAAACATGAATTACTGCTCATGATAGACGGTGCATAGACACTATAAAGAGATGGATATCCTGACTGGGATTAACAATAGGCAAGTGAATATTACCTTATTAATCAGGGTAATTGATACAATTATGGTATTCATACACAACAACTATTCCCTGTTAAAATAGAGAATAAATATGGGATGACCATCGAAAGAGATATCTTCTGACAAGTGTTAGACAATGGAACTCAGTATTCTGTGTGTATTGTAAATGAATGTGAACCCATTTAAAAGAAGAATCTTTACTTTAGAGTAACTATCACCGAATTGAATGACAGCACAAACAATTTCTTATTTCTATTGTTCTGCAGGAATTGAAACACAAATGATTCTTCGGTCATGAAATGATCACAATCATGCCACACATACACCCGCAATTATCGGAGAAGGTGGTTTATGCTACCTTTCAAATAAAGAATGGTCGATCAAAACCATTGAGACAGTAAAATGATGATGATCTGGAGAATCAAAGAGTGTTTAGAAGACAGACGGGCATACACGTGGCACAATCCATGATGACAACACTGGCCTTTTTACTTACTCCACTGTGTACTCTCTCTCTCTCTCTCTCTCCCTCTCTTTCTCTCTTACAGCTAAAGAATCAATTTAATATCCCGTTGATCAACTCATTGTACCCTATTTTTGACGCATAAGTAGTACACAATAGGCTCAACATACAAAATATAAACAAATAAAACCCTGCATGTACAAATCTATATATTTTGAGTAACCTATTTAAAGTGAAGGTTAAAATAAAAGGGAAATATCATTAAAGGTGAATGGGAGATAATATCTACATATATTATTTGAACTGAACTAACATAAATATATATAAAAATAATAAAGAAAAGAAAAAAAAGGTGTAAATTCTATAAATGTCTGAAAGTTTAAAAATAGTTGTCACTGAAATAGTGGGTGGTCAACGGAAAGAGGTTGACAATTGTTAATTATTATTGTGTGTTTTTATGTTGGTTGTCAATTCAATGTGATTGCTGTCATTGATGTGATTGTTGTCATTTATGTTATTGTTGTCGTACTGTTGATTATTATTGTTATATTTATATAGATAGAGAGATGTATGTATATAAATGTGAGTGTGAGTGTGTGTATTTCAAATAGAAAGGGAGGAAAATTAGATAACATAAATGAGATTGATATAAAATCATTCTTATCCCTTCTTTTCTTCTATACTTCTTTGTTCTTCTACTGTAAAAGAGGATAAAGAAGTATGGAAGAAGAGAAGAGATGTTAAATAAGTGGTGAATTTATAAATAAAGTGATAAAAAAAAAGTAATAAGAATTAACAATAAACAAGTTTAAGAAGAACGAGGAGGTACCCAAGAAGCTAGATGCAATAATGAAGGATATGTTTAGTTCATATTCATTCTTTTATTTATCTGTGACCCCATAGGAGAACGCACTGGTGTAGTTACCTGAATCAGGGGATGAGATAGTAGCAGTTGATGTGGATGCAGAAGGGATGGGTGTCATCGATTGGGGCTTAGCAAATCCTTCACTATTGTCATGCTTCACTTCAGGTAAGTGGGGACTTGATCTTTGTGAAGGGGGTTGAGAGTGATGCTGCTGTTGTTGATGTTGTTGATGCTGCTGATGTTGTTGTTGTTGCTGTTGCTGCTGCTGTTGTTGTTGAGGATGTTGTGGGTGTTGATGCTGTTGATGTTGGTAGTAAACCTGAGCCTGGGGACTATTGGCAGCAGGAGATTGATGCATCATATGCTCGTTGTGTTGCATCATAGGAGGACGAGAGGATGGAGAGTGCTGCATCATATTGTTATAGTGTTGTTGATAAGGATGCTGTTGCTGTTGCTGTTGTTGTTGGTTGTCACTAGTACCGGGAACAATAACAGGGTACATGGGAGGATAGACAGGATTGACAACATAAGGTTGAGGCATCATCTGATCTTTATGATAAGAGGCATATTGATAAGGATCATAAGGAGGCTGACCATATTGATTTAAGTTGGTAGGATAACCGAATGGCAAGGCAGGACCACGAATAGAGGGAGCATATTGAGCGGGTTGATTTGCCTGATCAGTGACATTGATTTCAGCATTCTTACGGGCCTTTTCATCTAATGAAACAACAAAGTAAGTAAGATGATATTATATCTTAAACACACAATAAACATACCTCCAGTCTTCTGTCTTCGCTTATAGGGTCCTCTCTTGATACCCTTCTTACGCTCCTTTCTGACAGAGTTCACACATGTTTCAGCAATACCATACTTGATGCATCTAGGACAGGGTCTAGCATCAGCACATTTCTTGCAGGCCTTTTGACAGTTGGCTAATTATTATGAATAAAAATTAATTTATATGATGATGTAATAATGATATTATGAGATACTTACTGCATGCATTTTTCACTTGCTTTCTCTTGTGTGTATGCTGCACTAGATTAATCTGAGGTTGATCAGGAATACCAGGATGTTGAAGGGGAGGTAAACCATTGGGATGATTCATCATAGTGGGAGCAGCATTCAAGACAGAAGTATTGGTGGGGGCACCTGTATTCTGATAAGGTTGACTCTGGTAACCCTGTTGTTGATAATATGGAATATTCTGCATTATTCTTTAAAATAATAAATTGAATGTTAGAGAGGTTGTAGATAAAGTGTGTGTGTAGTAAGTATATAATAAGATATATAAATAGTATTATTTAGTACAAGGGTTTCGAATAAAATGTACTTTGTGTATTAGGAAATAAATAGGAAAAGGGAAAAGGGGGGATAATGACATTAAAAAGGGTTTATTTTGTCAAAGGGTCTCCGCTATAAACTGACTTCTCCAAAATACCAAAGTGAATGTGTCAAAATTATAGTTTTGCTTAAGGGATTAAACATAAATAAACAAACAATCGAGTAGAACAAAAAGGATATTAAATAAGAAGGAGTCTTAACTTACTTTTATTGTCTTTTTTGTAGCCTTTTCAAAATAAAGAATGAGAGAGAGAGAAGAGAAGAGAAGAAAGGGAAGAAATAATGAAATAAAAATATTTCTCAACCAGAAATAATAAAAAAAAATTTATTTTTATATATTTCATTATTATATATTTTTTTTTTCTTTTTTTTTTTTTATTTTTTTATTTTCCTTCAATAAAATCCATTGGATTCCTTTCTTTCTTTCCTTTTATTTATTTTTTTTTTATTCGGACCCCTGTTTCCATCCACTGTCACTTCTTCCCTTCTTTCTTTCCTCCCAATAAGAAGTGGTAGTGGTATATCGGAGTATGAATTGGGATGAGAGGGATAGGAGGGAAATTTTATTTTTTTTATTTTCCTTTTTTTAGTATAGAATCCAATTGGGGAAAAATATTTCTTTTGACTTCATATTTGAAAGCTGACATTGAATACTGTTTCCATAACCACATTCTTACTTTAAGTGGTATCCAATCACTACTGTCTATATATAGAAGGCTTATCTTGGCAAAGAGCAGGTAGAACACGCATAGGGAAGTAGATGGATAGACTCACCGTAGAGGATGGATTTCTCCAAATGAATGGAGTATGGATGGGCCGATGACACTAGGGTAATACAATAGGTTCCTGTTTATTCCAAGTAGTTAGAGTAGTTAATTGATCATTGAGTAGCACACATCAATTAAGATTACCACATCTATTTCTTCTCCTTCCATTTTCTATTTATGCAACAGAGGCCCCTTTTTGGAGTGGCGTCTCTGTTGAAATGAGTACATTGAATACCCAAAACATGGTTCACACTCGGAATTCAAGTGGGATTGATCGAGCGATTTCATTCCCTGTTGACGAGGGATGAAGTAGACGTGTTTCTTGAATTATGAATAGACCCCGCATTCCGACAGTAGTATGAGTACTGATGATGTGTTCAGGCCATTCATGGGTTATATATTATTGAACTGAGATCTCACTCTTGATCTCAGTCACTATGGTAATAGTATCCATAGTAACAATCATTGTCATGGAAATCCCCCTTTTTATGAAATATATATATTTATTTTTATTATTAATATTTATGAGAATAATTATTGGTCATCATCCCTCCTATGTTATATATGGAGTTTTTATTGACTACCCTCCCACCATTTGTATCATATAGTTACTCCATTTGGAACAATTTCAGACAACGATAATAATCGGAGATACTAAATAGAGTCTCAATTCATGATTGGTGTAGTTTGAATTAATGGTCTCTGTCAAAAAGTAAATTATATACGTTCCGAAACTTCCATTTTCTTCCGTAATTTGCTGATACGGTGACGAATAGAATGAATAACTAGAGAAGGGAATAAATAGGTTATTAATACCTGTATATTGATACTATTGCTATCAATACAGTCATAAAAAGGAATACATTACAGTTATTGACTATACATCGATCATCTTCGTCAATGGTTGTATCCCCTTTGGGACGGACCTGTAATATGGCATCTAACATCCATATCGCCGTCTGATAGTCTTGTTCACATCCCGTCAGGTTCTCCCCTACTAATTCATGAACAGCAGCGGCCCTGCTCTATATTCATATGTAATAGATAGGTAGAAGGTTAGAGGGATAAACATATACACATAATTTTTTTTTTTTTTGCTGCCTGACTATATAAGGCCTGGTTTCCTTATATAGTAATCCTATCATTCACTCACCATCTCCAGTGCACGATCATACAACAACTTCTCCACTCCACTATCCACGGTCTGTCCATCGCGCTTCACCGTCTCTGCTTTATCCAGACATTCATTAAACCTGTCTCTCATCCACTGTACAGCATCATTCAACCTCAGGATATTCTTTCTCTCACTCTCATCATTCTCCTGTTCTTCCCAGTAATGTTGAGCAATATGCAGTCCTTTCTCTAACAATGCCAGTGCCTTTATATAGAGTACAACTGCTTCTTCTCCTGATATATCACCCTTATTATTCATAAACAGTTCATACTTCTGATCTCCATATTTGGCCACTGAATGAGCCATGCAGGCCAGGTTCTCAATCTCTTGAATGGTATCATCCTCAAGTCTGTCTACATTCATTTCTTCTGGTATAAATCCTCTGGGTGATCCTATCAAATGAGGTTGATCTTTGGGGGGAGAGGGTATACTGGTGCCAAATAGCCGGACAGATGCCATAGAAATGGCCTTGGCAAGTGCAGATGCTCCTGTTCCTGTACTCACTTTACGCTCTCTGACAAAGGGAGGTGTAGATGGTGTATGCTGGTAGGGTATATTCATTGCATTTGTTTTACTTATATTGATGGCTGATGTCCTTCTTCCATTCCTTGGGAGAGCATCTAGAGCTATCCATAATAGTTAGATTGATCACGAATTTATTATCTGATCTCTTACCATCTGCAAACTGATTTGTCTGAATACTGTTCCTGTCAACTACTACATATCCACGTAACATATCTTCCTCATCCCTCTTAGCATATGTGCCTGATTTATGTAGTTCAGACGGCGATGAAGATTCCACGTTCGCTGTACGATTGCCTGAATAAAGCGGCGAAATATTTTCATTGCTATGGGGGAAGATCAGTTGAGATTGCATAATTTTTTTTTTTTCTTTCTTTTTTGTCTTACCTGACCAGTCGCCTGGGAGTAGACCATCTTCTTTCAATGGATGTATGTCGGTTGATTGCAAATGGAGGGGGTTCATATGCCTTATTGGACACTTCTACCAATCTAGAATTAGGCCTTGACCGATGCATCTGGACAGTGGGTGATGAGATGGAGGTATGGAGTGGTTCTTGTTGTAATACAGCAGGATGGATGAAGAATTCCTCAAATGACAGTCTCTCGGTAGGACTCTTCTTGAGTAACTTCCTTATCAGATCCTTCAGATCACTTCCAATTACAATACGCTCATCTTTCTCATCAGGGAAATGTATTCGATCATTGTTATCTTGTATTTTCTTGAGTAGATCAAGATGATTCTCTGCTCGGAAAGGTGTCTTACCTGTGATCATCTCATACAATACTGAACCTACACTCCATAAATCAGCCTTTGCATCGTATTTCTGGTGTGAGAGTATCTCTGGTCCCATATAGAGTGGTGATCCACACAATGTTTCAGCTAGACTGGCATTAGGTAAGAATCTGGCAAAACCAAAGTCTGCTACTTTCAATATAGGTAAAGCATGTGGATCAGAAGATGGAATCAACAATAGATTCTAATGAAAAGAAGGTAAATATCTATAGTATATACATATACATATATACACACATACCTGTGGTTTGATGTCTCTATGCACCAGATTCTTAGACCTCAAGAACTGTAATGCATTGGCTACATGGGAAGTAGAAGGTAAGAAGCAGTGATAAGCAGAATAACAAATGCTATTTACCTAGTTGCTTCAAGAAATGGCGTACTACATTTTCAGGTAAACCACCTGCAGATCCTCTTGTTGCTTTGCTTCCTCTGATCTCTTTAATGTATACAGACAAATCACCTAATGAGCAGTATTCCATAACTAAATAGATGTGTGATTCAGTTTTCTAATAATCAATGTCATTACTAAACATATTTATAGAGTGACAACATTTCATAATATATGGATTACCTGACACTCTATTAACCCTACTATATGTCGATGCCTGATAGAGGTCAGAATGGATATCTCTGACTCCAGATTCTCCAGTAATTTCTTCGTCAATCTAGACTTCAGCACTGATTTGATAGCCACTGTTTGTTGTGTGTCCTATAAGCAGATATTAGCACTCTAGACAATCAACCTAGTCTGGTCTTTGTTTACTTTATGCTTTGCTTTATAGACAGTGGCAAATGAGCCGTGGCCTATCTTATGCAGTATAATATAATTTCCAACTATTCGGGTGTCTGTGTTGCTTTTGGCTGCAGTTGACATGATGTTTGATAGAGTAAAGTGGGTGTTCTATCACTAATAAGTTATACGTTGAAATAAATAGAAATAAATAAGAGAAGAAGAAGAAGGAGGGAAATTGGAACATAAGGGAAAATTATGAACAAATTTAACACCTATTATCTCATTGGTTGAGAGGAGTCAAGGTGAAGGTCATGTGTCTATGGTATCAGTGGATAATCCCTTTTCTTCTATAGTAGTAGATAAGATGGAATGGATAAAGAATCTACTCAAATGTTTGTTTATATTCAATAACCTGTATTTCTATTTTTGATGTACATTAATCATCCTATCATGTGCTGAATTCATTCATGTTATGTAATTATTCACTCTCAAAATGCACCAATAATTGCCAATTATAGAAGACATGGTTCAATCACTGTAAGAGCGTTACTTCCAAGAATGAAATATATATATATATAAATAAAATCATAGTACCCTTCCTATCCCTCTCTCTCCCTCTTTCTCTCTCTTTCTCTTTTATCTATCATGGTATATACACTCAAATTTATTATGAGTTCTATATGTTCTAACCTCCAATTCATCCCATTATAGCTTACTGCACCCTATATCCATTTCAATCAACAAGAACACCAGTTTGATAGTAACAAACTGGTAACTATGGTTGACTATACCAATCTGTATATTAAGAATCTAGATCCAGATGTCACTAGCTATGATCTCTTCAGGAAGTTCAAATCATTTGGGAAGATAGTATCTGCTAGAGTCATGAAAGACCCCAGCACTGGTCTCTCAAAGGGATATGGATTTGTTAGTTTCAATCAACTGGATGAAGCTGAAGCTGCTCTTCATAAGATGAATGGTGCATTGATCAATACAAAGCACATTATTATCTCTTTTCATGAACACAAGAAGTACCTTTCCCCTCCTCCTCCTCCACCACCACAATCCATCTCCCGCAAGAGTCAGAATTACCCTGTACAGAATTACAATCCATATCATATCAACCACAGTATGAACAACAATGTATTGCCTAATTCATGTCTTTATTCCTACTCAACTCCATATTCACCATGTACACTAGTCAACAATAATAACAATACCAACAGCAATAACACCATGAATCGCCTTGATCATTCAGTTAAGGTATGATTATTCAATAATCCCTGAAACACACAACTCATTCTTTAGTCCCCCCCCCCTTTTTCATTTTCCCATGATAACTTCTAACTCTATTTTTCTTAACTTATGTTAGACATCAACCATCAACCCATGGAATCCCACAGGTATTTGGATAAATAAGCCAACATCTCCTGAGGTTCCACATTATGCGTATACTCAGTCCATGCATGCATCTAAAGTATTATCCAATGCACCTTCATCTACTTTAGTGTCACCATCAGTCATACACGACACTAACTATCTACACCATTATCCACCCAATGAACCCTCTAAAGGCAACCACATCCAACAGCAGAAGATCAGGGATGCTGTTTACCAGCAACTAGCTGAATATCAGAATAGGGATCTGGATGATTTGGTAGACATGATACAGTCACTGAAGAAAAGAGAACTTTCCCTTTGTTTATTTAATCCTACATTTTTGAAACAGAAAATAGATGAGGCCTATGAGGCACTCAGCTTATTTAAGAATGATCATAACATGAATCAGATGGAGTTACTACAGAAACAGTCTGTTTCCATGACTGCATCTACCACTACCATAGCTACCACACCTTCCCTTATTCACCGTCACCTTGACGATGAGATATTAGAAGAGAAGGCTGTATCATCTGATCATCATGTCTCTGCTGCTGGTATCCTCAGTTCATTAGAGGGTATGTCAACCAATAAGAAAAAACGAATATTAGGTGACATCTTGTTTCCTTATGTCAAAGTAAGTATACCCCCCTCCCCTTTATTATTACAACAACAAGTTTAAACATCATTTGTTGGTTCTTAGTCAACAGGCATAAAGCGATCTCCTTATGTTACTATCCACCTACTGGATCATATTCCATTGGAAGAATTGGTAGCAAGTATATATGACATCAATGACCTTAAAAAGAAAGCACATACAGCCTACTTACAACTCTATAGTAAAGAATGAATTCAAATGACTTCTCCATCCTATCATTCACTTAAACTATAAACAAAAGTATGATCTATCCATATAAGGGCAATAACAAGAATATATAAGGTCATCATGCATCTACAACAAGCCTCGTTTTATCTATACATATCGTATTGATATTTTATCAGCTAAATAAAAGAGTATTTATGGTGAATCTATTATTCATGAAGTGTTCACCCTTGGTTCATAATCTATTAAAGGAATAAGATTTGAGTTGATTGTAAACACCTCGATAAACTTCTTACCATGTTCAGATATCAGGCATTGATTGGATATACATGCATCAACCCACTTACTCGTGACAAATCTTGGTAACGGTATTCTAACAACCAGTGAGTTCTTATCATCTATTTGCATTCATTATTATTTATTTACCTATTGAACACTTGAGTCAAGGATGACAATCTGGTAAGATCATTTGCATTCAGGATAACATGTGTCACATCATTCGAGGCCCTAGTCACAACAACAGCTCCTTCTGACAGAAGTAAACTGGATGCAATAGCAAGTTCATCATATGCTTTCTTCTGCTGAACCCATGGCATTGTCATGTGGATAGGGTATTCAATGGATGTGTTATTCAAGTCAATGTATGCAACAACACGAATAAAAATCATTCCAGGAAGTGAACCATCAAAATAAATCTCGGATATAGATTGGCATATCTTTCTTTGATCATCTTCTGTGGACTCACTTTTGATAGTGGAGAGTAACTAATGGCTCCATGGTGAACAATGTTTCTCTCTTTTCTTTTATAACCCCACTTACATTGGATAATTCTTTGGCAGAAGTGGTTTTGGTATAGGAGTCTCCCCACATATCAAAATCATTAAGAAGCTGCTTCTGAGTTTCCTGAGTTGTAAATAGCATGTACCTATTAAGCAGAATATGAGTGATTATGTGATGCATACATTGATATATGCTTTTACTTTGGAGAAATGTCTATCAAATCCTTTTCTTGAATGCAATCAATGACAAACTGAGGTAACACTATATTGTATTTCCCTGTACGAATCAATATCTGAACCCGGACAGTATCTTATAAACGGGTAAGCATCGTTGATATACTGCCTCCAAATTATACATACCTGCATTACTTGCCACTATATACCGTGCCTTCCTTTGATTCTGTACACACGTACCTCCATTCTCCATCACCAATCTTTCCAGCTCTTTCTTTGAAAGCAGGTGGGTACCTTCCATAATATCTGTATGTTGTTTCTCAATTAGCCAGGTAAATGACAATGATCTCATTTAGTCACTTACAGAACATGATGCCCTGGAATATATTCGTCTTGGATTCTTCATGAATTGATCCTGCTCCTTGTTGACTAGATAATAAAGTAAATGACTAAAGGTCATCCAACCTCATATTTGATTAGGATACAAGTCTCTCTCTCTCTCTCTCTCTCTCTCTCTATCTCTCTCTCTTTCTCTCTTCTATTTTTGTTACCCTATGTGTCGCAACCCTTTGTTTCTTTGCTGGAGGTGCCTTTACTTCCCTAGATTAAGCATCAATGGATCTATTCATTTGTTTCAAAAGCATTTATACTGTTTTACCCTTGTTCTCGATCGTTCCTTCTAATAGCTACCTTTCCGTTCTCTTTAGCTTCATTGACATCTTGATTCAAGATCAGTTAAATAAAGAAGTTGGAACATCTTCTCAGAAATACCTGATAGTGTCATGACATCCTGCCATCCTTTATCTTTTCTTAATCTGATAATACGAGGAAATCTCAAGGTGGATTCCACTCCTACATTTGCTGTTTGATATGAGACTGTCAGTTACTTGAGTAGAAAGCACGATCTTTACTTACAACTCGGAACAATCTCTGTTGCCTTCACTTCAACAACAATAGAACTAATAAAAAATAAAGTTGAGTCAAGGTTGAAAATAGAGAACATATCCCTTAACTTTGTATAATCAATAAGCACATCAGGGTAATGTTTGGGTCTGCTAGGATGAATCAACCACCTTGGAATCTTCCCTGAATCAAATGGACACTTGATCTTGATCATACCCCTATACAATGAGGATGGGTATTGGTGCTTTGAACATGATTATATAAGCTTTACTTTAGTTCCTCAATCTCCTCATCTTTCATTCCAGCAGCCATAACAAATGTGATAAATCTTTTATATATATATATGAATAATGGTACTCAAACTTGAAATAGAAAGAAGATACCTAGGTTCATCTGATTCCACTCTATCATCTCTCACAGCACATAATAATCTGGCCAGTTTACTTCCTCTCCTGCCTTCCCCATATTTAGCCCCTTTATATGTTTTTTTGTTACAAAAAATACAGATATAAATATTTTTATTCTCATTGTAGGATAAGATGCATTTACCAACTACTAATAGATCACTCGTGTCTATAAGACTGTCCATATAATCCGGCTTCAGCTTGATCCAGGCTCTATCTTTTGAGGCAAGACGGTAAGGAGACAATGGGTTCTTCAGTATTAATCCTTCCATACTAAAAAAAAAAAAAAAAAGAACAAGCGTGTCAATGTGAATGATCGATACAGGTTAATGGATGTATACCGTTTTTCTATTATGTAGTTCAGTTCCGTATAGACTTCTTCTTCGGTGTTCATTGGTTTTCTAGGTAATAGTCTCATGTAGTTACCCTGATTCTTTATATACTTATCTAAAAGTAGCAATCTGTTCTGCAGGCTATGGTGGATAAGGGGCTTCCCTGAAAACCATAATATATCGAATACAATAACTGCAAGTATTATGGTGTTAATAATAACAACAAAGGGTGGTGTTAATAATAACAACAAAGAGTGGTGTTTGTATACATACAACATGGGTGAGGCTGACTATCATCGGTAATATCATCTGATCAAAGGTGAGAAATACCACTCTACTCACTTCTGATGATTTACTTACTGCGTGAAGAAGTATTCAATGTTCCAAACGGTAATAAAATATCTGATGATGGATCATAAGCAACCATTTCTCCGTCCAAGATAACACTTGATAGAGATAATGAGAATACCGAAAGTAATGAAGTCTACCCCTCCTCCTCTTACCTTTCAGCGAGAATTCCATTGGATACATGGCCTGATAATTTTGACATATCTGCAGATGAAGCACCATATTTTTCTGTTTCATTATTCCGGTTCCTGATAAATAGAGAGTGAGGATACTTACTCAATCATACGCTTTACCTTCTTACCGAGTAAACCACATAAACTTGTCTTTCTCTTTATCACAGTGTAACAAGAATCTTACACCATCCACTTTTTGTTCCACATAAAATGGCTTTGGTACATCTGCAATGAATCTCCTGATTTCGATGGTCGTACCTCTGAATCCTCTCTGTGGCAGACAAGGTGCAAACAGTTGAATCTCCTATTAAGTGTATTAAATACAACAAGCATCAAGGACATCAAATGTGAGTGTCATACAGTATGAGTTGCTTGACTGGTATTAGAGAATTCATAGCATATCTCCTTCAATGACTTTCCACCATCAAAAGCACTCTTGGCATAGGGATGGAAGACATTGAAAATCGAGTTCTCTGTCATACCCATCTTCAGATCTGGAAATAGAAATATCATTTTCAAGCCGTTTATCTTCGTTTTCTTACCTTTAATAATAATCCTCAATAACCACTTGATTTCATAAGAGGTGTAATTATTCAATATTCTTCTAAACAACTTGATCTGGTTATCCATATTCCTGAATAACCTTGAATATGAGAAAAAGCGTGTATTTATAGTTGACGCTCTATTTACCTGTCATTGGCTAGTTCATCCAACAACTCATTTGTCTGTTGAACCGTCTGAGTGTTCCTATTCACAATAGATCTCACCTTGATCTTCTCGAATGCCACGTTGGGAAAGTCACCCGAGACTGCCTACAGTGTGTACATACATGTGCTAGTTTAGCCATATATATATATATATAAACACGCAGCTATTATTTACATTTGTCTTGGAGGGTATTCTCCAGTTCTTCAGATCCAAGGCATCTGTAGAAGTAGGGTTAATGGCGAGTGCCTTGATCAAACGTTGTGCAATAGTGTCCTCCTTTAACCCATATTCTCGTTCGTCTAACTATAAAAAAATATCAATTTCAAATGAACTCTCCCAAGGTGATTTATTTTACTTTGGGTAAGAAGAGTCTCATAGCGTCATAGCAGTCAGGTCCCACCTTCTTTCGCCAGTCTAACAGATATCTTCTGAATACTTCTTTCTTGCTATTTGTGCCTGTAGAACTCCTTAACTTATCAAATACAAGGCAAATATCATTGAAAGACACGACCATTTACAGAAAATAAGAAGAGAAAAGAATATCAAATACAGCTGTATTATTTTGATGAGGGGAATGAGTGTGTTTATTATTATTATGACTGTATGAACTCTAAGCTAAACATGAATATAAAGATCCCCTAACCTACTCTCTTCACTATTCACCCCATTATGATCTAACTACATACTTTTTCTGACTTATCCAATAACTGGTTAGAATATTTGAATATCAATAGTTTTCCTTCCTTACTATTCACATTACGCAAACCCTCGTTTAATGCTACTTCCATATGTTTCTTTAAACTCTCCCTCACTGAACTTGTCTCTGGATATAGGCACTTACTAATCTGTGTCAATAAAAGTAAATTCATCCAAGCATATGTTGATTCCCTATACTTCTTCTGCTCAGCATTATTAACATAGAGTAATGAGTCCATCTGCAATAGAGATAGATAGGCCTGTCGATAGCTATCCACCACCAATATCTCATTCATCTGACTGTCATTGGGTATTGATTTCAAAGGTAATGCCACTGCCTTGGAAACAGCCAATAGACCATGTCCAGCATCATACAAAGACTTGGCTAATCGATAAGACAATGAAAGGACTTTCGTCACTGACATCGAGGCCTTTGCACTCAAAATGCAATCAAACACAGGTTGGGCTGGACTGCCTGTTCGGATCTGCAGGTCTGTCACTATTTCCTGTATTTCTGGATATAAACTATGGATGGTCAGACCGTTCTTGGCCAAGATCAATGCACCTGTGATCTTATAACAGGGTGTATAAGATAAGAAGTTGTATAATGTACGTAATACACCTATCAAGAGAGGTCTTCTTCTGGCATCATTGCAGGCCTTGTTACCAAAATAACGGAGTAGGGATAACAGGATATTGATGGCACCCAGTTGGGTCGGTCTCTCAAGAGGAGAGGAGAGAGCAGTGGACCAGTCAATCATGAACAGTGGTTTCTTCATGGTAGGATTTCCATCTTTCACGAGTGAGTTCATCCAGGTGTCACATACGGAATCAGGAAGTGTTTTGGTAACATAGTAATGAAGAATCAACATCCAGATGAGATATTTATCATGTTCTGTAAGGTATAATCCAGGTGCATCATCAATAGAGAATACTTCCACGGATGATGAACTAATGCAGAATGATTTTCCAGTTAGAATTTCTAATACCTGACTCAGTTCACAATGCCGTAATACACGAATCAACACTTCAGTGGTCTTACTCGATACTTGGATAGACTCTAAGTAAGATAAAAATGGAGGTAGAGGGTATGTATATATGTATATATGTGTGTATGTAAATGTTGTGTATAAGTGGAATAGATACATACAACACATAAACATATACACATACATATATGCATACCATGATAAGTAATAAGAATGGTTTTTATACATATATATATATATATACACACAAGTAAGGAACGTAGGTCTAATCACCTTCTTACTTGGAGATAAAACTTACCTTCTGTGTCAAAAGATGTATGCTTTTCTGATATCTTACGTAGTAAATCCAGTATCAGATGTAGTTGATTGGGAGGTTCTTCACTACAGATGCGCTGCCAGTATATATCCACTGACAGGAACGAGTTTTTGTTGCAATCCTCAAAGTCCATATTGAATGTAGAGGAGGGTCCATTCACATAGAGCGAGAGTTCCAGTTTGAGTGCCTTCAAGAATTCATACTGAGGATGTTCGAATGATAGTTTGCGTACGTATTCCAGTGTGTTGGATAAATTCAGTGTGAGTAATCCATAGGATTCCTTGACTTCCAATAGACTGAAGTCCATGTCAGCTGGTATAGTGGCCATAATGCCATCCACAATAGTCGCCATAGCAGGGAGGAAGAGCTGATGGGTAGCCTTTCTTCTTAACATGGAGAAGAGAGGACTGGTGTGCCATCTGCTTAGCATGGATACTTCATGTGGGATTCCCTAAGGTCATAAGAAGAGATATAAATGATGGGAGTAAGAATGGATTAGAGAGCTAGAGCTTACAACGGGCATAATGAATTTATCTTGTGTAGTGGGTGTGGTAGCAGTGTTCTGTTAATGATAGAATGCATGAGATACAACATATATATATATATAGAATGATTATCTGGTTTTACCTGGTCAATAAAGAGCATATCCATAGACATTGTGTAGTCATCAATAGTGACAAGGCGACTGGGCTTAGGCAGTGGCCTGTTATCCATTGGTTGATATGTATTATGGTCATCAGATACCCTTAGTGTGATAAATGATTCTGTATCCCTCAGAAATGCACTCAATTGGATAGCCTCTTTTATGGGTTCAATGTCACCTGTCTTCTTCTTCTGTGACTTATGTCTGGGTGATTTCTTTTCTTGGGATGACATCCAGGCAGGGGGATTCTTGCTGGTTGTTGGTATGGGTGCATCAATCGGTGTGAAATCAGAAATGAGTGTGGTCTGTGTATATTGTGGGTAAGGCATTGGTGGAGGTGGAGGTTGTTGGGGTGGTAAGTAGTTGGGTGGGGGAGGTTGTTGAGGGGGTAGGTAGTTGGGTGGGGGAGGGATGAAGTGGTTGGAATACTGTGGAATAGGTATGGGGTAATAGGTCGGCATATTACTCATATAGTTCATAGTGTAATCCATCATAGGAGTCTTGTTTATATTCTGTCGCTTATAATCCATTGAGTGTACCTCGGATTCATGTGGCCGCTTACTTCCTATCTTATCTGATATGGGCTTGGAAGATGACCGCCTGTTCTGTTCAATCGACATACGCACTTTCATCTCTAGAAACTTCACTTGAGCAGCCTTCTTTTCGGATGCTATCCTGGCTCTTTCTTCCTGAACCTTCAATAAATCACTTTCGACCAGGCCTACCCTCTTTTCAGAGTCATGGTCAGAGGAGTAGAAGTCTTCCTTTGCACTATAGAAGCTACACTGTGAAGAGTTGTCATCTTCTAGCTCTATAGGGTCCATTGATTCTAGATCCATATCCAGATTGATCAATGGTGAGGAGTCATCATTTAAGGGAGAATCATAAGGAGGGGTCTCTATAGACATATCTGAATTCTGGTCAATATCAGATGACTGTGGAGAAAGTAAAGTGCTTGGTGCAGGCAAAGATATATCATCACTAGATACTCTAGAATACATAGAGAGGTCCTCCTTTCCTGTGTCTTTGGTACCTGTGATATCTATCGAGACAGAATATGAGTATACAAGCCCCTTTTCCTATTTCACCTATCCTTTTTACCTGTAGACACTTTATTCTTCTCATCAGAAAGAGAAAGGGCTGAGAGGGACTTGGTTGCAGTGGCAGTACTTGTGATAGGGGCTGAACTAGGTCTTTCTGGGTAGAGTCTCCTCTTCGCATTCCTGAGCTTCTGTCTCTCCATCTCATCAATATATGACTTCAGCTTCCTTATCTCCAAATTTTTGTCAATGAGCTCAATACCCGAAGGCACACTATTTTTAGGCACACCACTCTTGGGTACAATCTTTTTGGGCACAATAGTCTTAGGCTTAGGGCGGTTAGGGTGCTTGATTCTCACAAAGTCAGGAAACGAAAAAGGTCCATACTTCTGCTCGATCAAAGGATTAGACGCATTTTCCACAGTAAGGTAATAGGGTTTGTACTGATCTGGAACAAGAGAGTCATAAACAATAGGTGGCTCTGGTCTTATTGTTCGCTGTTGATAGAGAGTAGATGTTTTGTCTAGACGAGTGTAGGAGGTTGTCTTTACGAGAGTAACTTCTTCGTCACTTTCTATTTCCATATCACTCCCAGTCATCCTGTGTTCAAATATAAATATTAAAAATCGAAATAAAGGGGGTAACAATTTTTATTATTTGTTTATTTATTGGCTCTGATACTGGTCTTAGGGGACTGCTCTCTACAAGTAACCTAAAGTAGGTGTGTACATGTATATCGAGTATGTCTATCTCAAGTGGATAGAGTCGCCCAATGTAGACTGGTATGACATTGTATGCATTTAAACAAGGAATGTAACATTGATAACTTCTGTTATTAGAATCTCTATTTAAAAATAGTATTTTATCCATTTTATTTGTACATAGGAAGAACAACCCATATAGGGTTCATATGTTTAAAGAGAACGACAGTTATTTACATAGCAGAGTTTCTCAATTCCTCCAGTCTCTTAACAATAAACATGCTGGAGTCAAGGAAACGGTCAACACAGTTGGTTAAACAGGCTTCTTCACTACGATCCAGCTTATTGTTGATTTTAGAAATACATTTATCCTGTAAACAGTAAACAGTCAGTACAATCATCTGTCATGGCATCAAATTGAGTTTACCCAACAGCTATCGGTGAAGGTATGGACTGTTTGTTGGACACGGGCCTTGGCTTGCTCGGCTTCAAGGAACTATAAAAATAAACAATGAGTTTCTCTCATTCATCTTCTCTTTGGTATTGCTTACTTGTCCAAGTTCACGTTGATCGTTTTCTGAGAATTGAGGTGCAGACATATTACTGTTTATTTGGAAGGGGAAAGATAAAGAGTTAAAAAATGAAGAATTTAAATGTGAGTGGTTTCATGGGTCCTCACCACTCGTAATGGACTGTCTTTCCTTCATTCTTACCTCTACGTATAAGCCACTTATCGATTCACCTTGCCCACTTATTTTGTTTTGTTTGAATCCCTTCTCTCACCCCTTTTTTCTTCTTCTTCATACAATAACCTATAAACAACATGAGACTCATCACACACAATATGTTACAATGCCATGTCAAAAACTGCAATAGTAACAACTACCCTCTGAAGTTCGAGAATGCAGAAATAGAGTTAATTGAGGCTGAATTCAACCCTGACTTCCTCAGGAATATGTTAAATAAGATAGACTGGAATGCTTTGACCACCACTGCTCTCCAGGTAAATGAAAAGACTTGAGAGAACATTGACAGTTTATTAATCTATAAGGAAATAGCTCGGTATCAAACAACTTCCTGCTGAAATACCCGCTGATGCCAGTACAAACGAGTCTTTCTTGAACCTCCTCCATAATGTATTATTAGAAGTAAGTGTCAGTCAAATCAAAGGGTGTTTATAGTATGAACTCACTCTATATTATCATTTAGACTCATGTATTAAATGGACAAATGGTATGCCCTAGCTGTTCTCATGTCTATAAGATCAGAGATGGTATTCCCAATATGCTATTAGCAGAGCATGAGATATAAAAATAGTTTGTAATGAATAAAGTCAATAAATAATAAGTATGTGTATATTGTGTGTGTGTATCTATCTGTCTATCTATGTCTAAAAGCAGAATCTCTCCTTCTTGATGATCCATGAATACTTCAATCCAATGTTATTACACTCAACCACTGTACCCTCATGAGCACATATGGATAATGCACTATCATCTCCATACTGTTCCTGCAGACTACTCAGTAATTGGCTGAAGTTGGGTTTAAAAAAGGAGAATTTGATCTGACTGGGTAGATGGCTGATCATCTCGTCATCTGTTGTGCCTGTAACATAGACATCTATCTCCATGTCCATCTTGATAGATCGACAGAACATCTTCAATTCTTCCTCAAAGGCAATATAGGTATCTACCAGATTCATTAGCTATAATTTACAAAGAATATAATCCTTTTCTTACCTAGACTATGAATACACCATATCAAATGGACATGTTTCGTCTTCACTAGATGTTCTTTGTTCTGTAGATAGTCTAATACTGAAATCCATGGAGTGATACCCGTTCCATCTGCTATCATTATAATAGTCTTGAAATCACCATATTCAGCTTTATTATTCAGATACTTCCTTCCTAATGGTTTACTGATACGCAATCTACATTTCTCATTCTGTGTATACTCATATATCTTCTTTGTTTGCTTTCCTCTTGCTCTGATATAAAATGTATAAGCATAGAGTTCTGATGAAGGGAGAGAAGGTGATGCTTCATCAAGAGACATTCTGTTATCTTCGTCTTCCGTGTCATTTTTAGTGACTATGTGAAAGGTTAATGATGATAGATATCATATTCAGACTAGTCAACGTTACCTTGTTCCACTTTACAGATAGAGAATGGATGAGCATTGAATAAGGATAAGAACCATGAAGAAGAGAATGAGATGAACACAAACTGCCCGGGTACAAATGTAGGTGGAGTATAGGGTATCAATACCTCCAGTTTAATGATATCTCCTGGTAATTGCTGTAGTTGGTGGACTTTGGTGAGGTAACTTCTGTCAAACTGATCCACTAGCCAGAATAGAACCACCATAATATAGAATATGTAGAGTGTCCAATGATGAAGGAACCCCATACCAACCAACACAAAGAAGGACATCAGATGAGATATATGGAATAGGCGATAAGAGAGTGTTCTGATAACTGGATGAGATCCAAACACAAGGCATAACATAGCTATCATCATCCATGTACCAGTGGTATAACGATTACTACTGAAGAATGCCAAGTATAGACTGTGCTTCTTCAAGTAATTATAGTGTATTTGATATGTTGCATGATAGAGCATCTCTCCTATGGCCACCACAGATAACCATTTATGCCATTGAAGTGTATCAGAGATATCAATGAACATTTTCTGGATAAATGACAGTTTGGTGGATAAACAGACAGCAAGTGCCATATTGACTACTGATAATTGAGCATGTCTATTGGCTATCTCCTTGCTCTTTATGTCCATAGTCGATACTGGTTCATCCCCTACAGTAGACACATGCACTATATTCTGGCTGCCGTTGATGAATATAACCATCATATTCATCAGGAACAGGAATCCTATCTTTAAGACACTGGAGAGTGACAGGGTGCAGTTAAATAACCTCCACTCCCAGCGTAACCACCGATCGAGAGTAGATGTCGTATGTGTGATTTGGACACCCAGGATCTTTCTGTGTCTATAAATGTACTGTTTGTAATATGACTTGATGAATAAGAAAAGTAAGAGAACCGACAGAACAATAAAGTAATTGACTATGGTCCTGTAGGATCGCTTATGTTTCAGTTTGATGGGCTTTTGACTATTATCCACTGGAAATGTGACTAATGAGGTATAGTTGTTTACTTGTATCAGTATCATAATAGCAGTAAATAGAATAAATAAATAAAACAGTAGTCGTCTTGCACTGAACATGATTAGAAAACGAAGAAAAAGGCTACTGGCTGTATCAGGGGAAGGAAAACTCTAATCGAACATTTTAATTATTAATGGTGCATTCATTGGATAATTTCGGCACATGGTTGTTTTCTATTGTTTATTTATGCATTGCTAAGTGTTGTTTGATTGCTTTATGCTTCCACCCATTAATTTACGGGCTGATTGTCCAGTCAACTGGCTGTTTATACTGAAGATATACAATGATAGGGGACTTATGTGATGTTAGACTCTTCTAACATATGGCCAGCCTAGTCTGGTATTTGTTAACATTTTGATATGTGTTATTTACGCGTCCTATGTTATTATATCCATTATACTAATAAGCACTGCTTAAAAACAGTGCATGTTATTCATACTTTTAATTAATACATAATCAATGATTATATTTTACATCATCTACATTGTTTGTCACCAATTCAGGCAGAACTTTTGCCAGAATGTCATCTAATAAGAAATAGAGTAGATGCTTATTGACTTGTTTGTTCTGAAATGGCTCTAACAGTTCACGTATGTGATTCTGTATCTCATTCAGATCAGAAGATTCGAACAAAAGAGCACTGATCTTGCCTAAAATAAGAAGAAATGAGTGATAAAGATGACACACCAGTCCAATTCTGCATCTATTTTACCTGGAATAAAAACACTCAGTAGTCTTTCTGCTCTATTCCTCATCTGTTCCCTTTCAAGTGGTGTAGTTGGATTCCCTCTCTCCAGAAATTCACCATCAGGCCATAAGAGATCACTGCCCAGTCTGAGATAAAATACAATATGATCTTCACTTATTAGATGCAATACAGTCTGTTCGAGAAACCTATAAGAGATATCAGTTTCTCTGTAATACCAAACAATACCATCTTATTTACTTGTCTACGAATGTTCCACCACCCAATACTCTCACAATGGGCCAAAAGAACATGGCAAACATCTGCCATGCCCAGTTGAGCATAGGATTATCTTCTACCTGACATGCTATTCGTATGAACTCCATAGCAGGTTCTACCAGCTGCACCTGTCTTGTACGCTTCTTATGTTCATTCACACGGTAGTATCTTTCCTGTGATTGTGTCAGTGCCGCCAGTATATAGAGCCATAGTGTGCGAATGGGTGATAGTATGACTTGTAGAGTGATATACCCAAATGAGAAATGGCGCCTGGTAGTCTTTGATTGTTCACTGGGTTCATCCACTTCATCGACTGCATCACCCTGTAATCTACGCTTCTCTTGCAGTCGTTGCATTTGTTTCGTTAGACTTTCTTCCTCTGCCGGAGATAGATTGCTATCTGACATGGATGTCTTTACTTCATCTGCTGATGTCTTGTTCTTTGTGTGTAATGGATTATTGGTGAGTGCACTGAAGTATGTTTCTGAGAATTGACCAGTAGCTTCCAAGTCATCCAGTAATGGTTCATAGGTTGCCAATAGCTAATATGCAATAAAGAAGTAAGACATCCAGCATCTATTTTTATCCATCCACATACCTTGCTTATAATCATATGTATAGTATATGGATCAGACAATGAATCTATCACCGAAGACAGTACCATATTCCCCAATATGTCTCTTATGAGGTGTCTAACACAGTTACTGTTGAAGTCATCCGGTTCCAACAGTACCTTCAATACGGCCTCAGTTACCAGACGAAGGTACTCCTGTTCTCGGTTGCCGATAGGATTCAGTGCAAAGTGTGGCTGTATTCCATGGAATGATTCGAGTAAAGAGGATGATCCACTTCCATGGTCCATGTAGAGTCTAGTTTTGGCTTGTCTGAAGTCATGATAATGGATTGAGAGAAGTTTAGGTAAATCAATTAGCATTAATTCTGTCCAATCAACCTTATTGTTATTATATATAATTTAAGTGAATGTAAGATTGAAAGGGTGGAAATAATGTAAATGAGTATAGATAGAATAGATCACCAAGGTTAATTCAATTAAATAATAATAATAATAAATATACAGTGTGTATGTATGTGTGTGTGTGTGTATGTGTATGTGTGTGTATATGTATGTATATGCATGTTTATGCATGGGTATATGCATATATGCAGTATCCACTTCTATTCACCACACCTCACATACACACTGTATATTCACTGACTGAAAAATACAAAATAATAATAGTGGATATCTGTATATTACCTCACATAGTCTATCTTCTAGTTTCTGTATAACTTTAATAAGAACATGAAGTATTTCAGAAGTGAGATCCTGGTCATTAGTGATGAGTCTGTACCAGGGATGAATAAAATCTCGCATAAGTAAAGCAATATAGGTATATAATTCCAAATCGATTGCTTTCGAACCTGTTATATCCTTAGGAGAAACATATCTTCTAGGATCTGTCTTTGGCAGTGTCAAAAGATAAGGAAATAATATACGTAAATGAAGGGGTCTTAAGGCACTATTGTTCATAAAGTAGGTGAGAGAAGAGAAAAGAAGGGGGAATGGGAACTTGGATAAATAATAGAATAATATTTATATATATTAAAATATAAAAAAGGTCATCCAATAATATCCCATTGTACTTCTTGCTAGTCAACTCCTTATGCTCTTTTAATCACCTGTTCTTTTGACTTATTAGGGTAAGAATGATTATCATCACCCTCTATCGTGTCATAAACATAGAGGATATGCAATGCTTTTATTGCTAAATGACTCATCAAGAAAGCACCTGGCACTTGAGGCACTTTTGATTCTATGCGGACTAATCTAGGGTGTTGAATACCCTACTATTTTCGACAATCTCAAACTACGTATTCAATAAGCATAGCATCTTTTGATCATTATCGTGTTATAGACATACGTTATTTGAAGAGATAAATAGCCTTCATGGAGAATTGGCTATTCAAGAAGGCTCACAATTGTCTGCAGCATAGGAATTCTGCTTACTCATTCCCAGCCTGGTACTATCATCTCTGAGTATGCAGAGTTGTGTATTATGGGTGGGTAGGACAAATGGGGAGGTATCAGTGATACCTGTTTCTTCAAGAAGAATCCTTGTGCGATTATGCTTGATCTTAAGAAGCAGTAGAGAACCAACCTCGATAGGAGGAGGATATGCCGTATCATTTCGATTTATGACAGAATCTGACGCGCGATAATCAGTCATAAAGTCTTCACCATCATATTAAGAGAACACTACATTTTTAAGTATAGAAGACCAACACACATCATGGTCTCCCATCGAGCATGATATCCAAATCCCTCTCATTATTCAGGCTCAAATAGTTGTGGTTCATTGTGTTTGATGGCTCTCGACCCTGATAGATTACAACACGTCTTAATCAGCATCCATCTCAAAAAGGGGATATTCAAAGGTTCTCTCTATTATCTCATTGGTAAGATGATAATCACATACTTGTTTTGATCGATTCTTCCTGCCAGTTCTTTAAAAGCCATAAGCTCATATGATGAAGACAAACTCCTAATTGGATAAAGGGCAGACCCCATTTCCGTGTTGCTAGACGGGTTCTCCTATGTACGGTCTCTTGTTTTCTATTGATGATGTTGTTTATTCAATCCAAGGCCACTCGAGAATCACTTGGTCGACAGGCGATCCACAATGAAATTTATCTTTATTGGGTAGTGCTATTTTAGCAATTTGAAATTAAAAAAAAAAAGAGAAAGAAATACCATTCCCTTTCTCATTTCTTATCTCCCTTTCCATTTCATTCGCTTTTTATTATTGTTATGTATCAGAGTAAGCACACAGGAAGACCTGTTGAATTGAAGAATGGTAGAGACAAGAACAGGAGAAAACACCAGGAAACACGTTCAGGCAGAGTATGTTCAACTGGAAGAAAGTACCACAGAGGAAGCACAGAAGGTGTATTGCAGCATAGTAACCACAAGAGACAATTGAAGAAGAGTCAGTTGGGTAATATATTAAGGTATATATGTTACTATGGTTACTGTATCTATAGTAACAAGCGGATATTAGGTGTGTTGCTGTGATGATCGAATCACCCAAGACACCCTATAAACATAGTTACCCTGAGGAAGAAGTGGAGAAACTGTCTCTTCATAGTAATCATCTGTCAATAGATCAGTCTCACAAATACTGGGTGGACAATATAACCAATGCAACCGATTTAACAACATTAACCGACGATTTATTTACATCCAGTCTATCCAGTCTATCATCCCAGTGTTCATATACAGACAGTATGCATGAATCTGACTCACAAGACACTGTTCCACCAAAAGTAGCTACTACTACGGAAATATACAGTAACCACCACAGGCCTAGTTCTTATTTACCGACTAGTTCCCCTGTGGATATGAATCTAATCATAGAACATGGTCATCAACTGTCCATTCGGGATATTCAAGTATCCGATGTCATTCTGGGTGAAGGACAGATGGGTATTGTCTTCTTGGCTAGTTACAAAGGACAACATGTGGCATGTAAACGAAGAAGACAGAATAAGAGCAGATATCTATATGAAATACAAGTTCAAAGAGAACTCTATTTTGCTGCTAGACTATCTATATGCCGATATGTCAATCGATATCTCGGCTGGGTATATTGTCATATGGACGATATAGAGGGAAAACGACAGACGAATAACAAAATCAGCTCAAGGAAGAAGAACAATGAGATCTATGTTGTGCAGAGATATGTTCCCAATAAAGATGGTAGACGATATTTAGACAAGAGACGTAAGCAATAGGCATTATGATATCACACCGGTACTCATTTTCTTTTTTACCTTTTAAGAGAGCAAATTTCTGTTGGTGGAGGCTGTTCAGGCAGCCATTTGCTTATTCTCTGCACTCACAGATGCTCATCGTATGAATATAGGCATTGTTGATCTCAAACTAGAGAACTTCTTGGTAAGTGCATTCATCTTTTATTGCTTATTTCTATGTATTCATTTCTATCTTTTAGATTGATGCATCAGGTTCAGGATGGCTTACTGACTTTGGGTAATGTATTAAGTGGGTGGATGTCATTATAGATCAACTAACACACTCTCTCTATTTATTCTAGCTCATGTGTTGAGATAAAGAACAATCTTCCCATCCAACTGCAGAAGGAAGAGGTGTGTTGGACAAAGACTATAGCAGCACCAGAAATGCTGCGGGCGAATGTATTTACAAAGGCATCTGATGTATTTATGGCCACTATCATTGTAGCAGAGATGATCACGAGTGACTTAACAGATGATGAATTCAGTAAGAAAGTGATACGGCGTCATAAGTCTGGTAATGTAGACTTCCAGTCGAGTGAAATCGATCTGCTCTATAAACCCCTCTTCCCATTGATATCTGCTGGATTGGACAATAACATCAAAACCAGGCCTACATCAGAGTATATGCTTGGTTGTTTATTGAAAATGAAAGACGACGGATTGGATACGTGGTAAATTGTAACAAACACACACACACACACATATATATATATAAATATTATATCTAATTAGAATGCCCTCTTTGCTGAGACTATCTCGTACCACATCCTAACATCACAGGCGAATGACCATAGTGGGAATTTGAAGGTTGCTGGTTTACTATTTATCCACTGTTAAATACCCTTTTATACATAATTATCCAACTCCTCCTTTTATATACATATATACATACTTCTTCTCAAACACAAAGTGTCCAATCCATGCCAGTGTATAAGCTAAATATGTAACCATTAGTTTAGATTCCCCCTCCACTTTTTTTTTAAATATTACCTTGAATCAGACCCAACAAGGCCAACTTTGGCTGTTGTTTATAGAGTGCCAATAAACCTATGATGATACTAAAAGTAGTCCCTATGAAAACACACCTTTTGAGATGACCTCCCTATAGATTCATTTACTCTATCCTTACCGATCACATGCATTCTTCTATTGGTCAAGTTACAGTGTTCACCCAGATAGAATGCATAGAAATCAGTAAACGATCTGAACCCTCCTTCGGGAATAGAACGCCTCGAGTAATTATGGTTAACGAGCTTATTGTTTACGGTCATGGAAGTAAAAGGAAAAAAGAGAAAGAGAGAAAGGAGTTGGCTGAGGTCTGCAGGTCCTTTATTTGTACTCACTTTCACACGCATTGTATTTCTATATATATAGAAAAAGAGTAGGCAGAAGCCTAGAATGAATTTAAGCTTTTTTTACATAATAAGTTGTTGATGGGATTGATCAGCACATCTCCTGACGGATGCGTTCGCATGATCAGCAGCCTTATTGTTTATTAGTTGTGGAATAACAATTGTATGCAAGTTATGTGTAAAAGAAGTTATGTAGTACTTGATTTTTTTTTATTACAAATCAAGGATGTGATTTATTTAGCTCTGGAAGACAACCACTCAGTAGCATTTACGTGTCCCAAACGAGACGCCTTTCTATACCATCTACTTGCTATATCAATTGAAGCGGTTATTCCAATTCCATTTTCATAAAATATTCCCAGTGTGAAGTAGGCTTTGGCTGCAATGGACTTGGGCTGTATATCTTTGGCAAGATGAGCAGCCTTATAGGCCCACAGATAGGCTTCTCTATCTGACTGTTGAAGTACTTTTGTCTTCAAGGAACCAGTGAGATACCAACCAGACAGAGCCAATGCTGCCTCTGGATAGTTCTGTTGAGCTGCAAGTGTGTAATAATAGATTGATCGTTTCTCATCTTCAGGGCAGAAATGGCCGTATTCATAGCATTCGCCTAATTTAGATAAACTGGGAGCATATCTGCGCTTAGCAGCCTTGTGTAGTAATTTGATTGCATAGACAGTATCAGGGATCAGACTGGTGTTCTCACATTCTTTATTCAGATGGACCATAGCCAACGCATGAAGAGCGTGGGGTAAAGCTGCTTCACTATCAGTACCAATCAGGTTAAGATCTACGCCAGCATCCGAGATACTGGGGGTCATGGCTGCTCTTTGGAGCCATATAATAGATTCACGCTTTGATATGGCATTTCCACAGTATCCTCGAAGCATAATGACTCCTAATTTATACATACTGGGAACGTGGAGCAAATAAGCGCCTTTTCGGAAATAACTTATGGCTCTAGCACCATCCTTTTCTGTTCCAATACCAAGTTCACAACAGACACCAGCACGGTAGAGAGCTTCAGGGTGTTGGTGCTTAGCAGCCTGGACATACCATTGGAAGGCACTACTATGATCTACTGGCCATCCTAGTGCTGCTGTTCCATAACAATTGCCAAGTATGTATTGTGCTTCAGCTACTCCACTCTCTCCTACATTCTGGCTGGAGGTAGCCAAGTGTTTTAGAACAGTTCTTGCTTCCAATACAAAGGCTTCACTTAGTGTTGTTGGGACAAAACTCTGACTGCCAGTCAATTTCATGCTGCTCATCAATCCTCCGAGTAAGCCGGATCCCATCGGTGAGATAGGTACTTCTGGTTCAGTAGAATGAGCTTTATTCTTATTGCAAGGATCTATCTGATACGCACTCTCCAGTAAATGGACACATAATCCCAATTGTGATACTGCATCTCCTTCCAATCTTTCTTTCTCACATAACAATTTGGCTTGTTCGATTGTTTCTGGAACTGGCCACTTGTCATTGTAGTCTTTACGATAGATGGATGAATTATTGGAAGAGGTACAGAAGCTTGAGTTGCTACTGTCATGTATTCCTGTCTTTGTGATTGAAGCAATGTCCGTAGTGTTGTAGCCGGTTGAACCACTGCTTGATGAAGAAGGGAAACTATTGAGATCGTCTTGTATCTGAATAATGTCTGTAATAGGGGCTTTTTTCGAATAATCGATTCGTGGATCTACAAACACTGAAGGATGTATTTCTCCGTGAGTTGATCGTGGTGGGTCTCTCATCGAATAAAGGATATTTGGTTTAATCACCGGCATTGCATTTGTATGATCTACTTTGATGCAAGGACCGGATAGTGAATCCGATGGTTGAGAGGATTGTGTCAATAATCCCTTGAGTCGCTTATAAAGCATTTATCAGTATATTAAATGAAGGCGAAGAGAATAGTAGTAATATTATGGTTAGCGAATTGTATAGGAACAAGGAGGAGGGAAAAATGATGAGAACAGTTTATTATTAAATAGAAGTGGCTATTCTATATCCTCCACCTGCATAGTTTGGATAATATCTTTGGCTGCAGCTATATTACTGTCATATTCCTCTATTAATTTCTCAACTGAAACCAATTTAGTAAGCAGATAGCGAATACGAGCTTCTACTTCACGAGGAGGTCGACTGGGCGCATTTATACTGGATAACTTTTGGATGTTATCTTCTACTTTGGTCATTTCTGCTTCAGCCTGTTTCTTGAGGAAGGTGTTAGTCTCTATCTCCATAGACGCGGCAAAGCCTGTATCTGATATCAGTCTAGAGAAGACAGTATAGAATACTGGTTTACCAGCCTTAATCGACACAGGTCGTCCTAGAACAAATTTGTCAGTACGCGCTAGTTATTATGCATACTCTTCATTACCATCCTTATAACTAATAGTGATCAATTCAGCTCTTTCCATTGCTTGGAGAGGTGCATCTGATCCATTGAATAACCGACTCCACTTCACCTTATCATAGTTAATCTACACAAATCAACACGTAAGAAGATCATCGCTACTCACAATCCATGATATGCTTACACTGTATCGACTTGAAAGTTGTTTAACAATATTCCAGAACTGTACAGCTGTCCATTCAGATGAGCTTGTTCCATTATTTAACTCACCAAATCCATACTTGAGAATTTCAATTACATTACGAACAACAATATCTTCGAAAGCAGCTATTCATAATATAACGGGTGTAAGAATGATATTGGTTGCATATATGAACTATGTCGTTTTACCTTTGGGATCCATATTCATTTTCAATTTTTGAACCAATAATTCCAATTCAGTGAGACGTCCACCTATAGCAGCCACTACCTCATTCATCTCAGGGTCTTCTACATCCACTCCCAGTTGTCTCTTTATATAGGAGAGAGCCATTTCTGGTGGTGCATCAGCCAATGCTATGTTTGAGAAGCTCTTGGTGGGAAGAGCTTAGGAGAACAGAAGTATTAATACATGTAGATACTCGATAAGTGTGTGCATTGTTACCTTTACTCAGACTCTTCATGACGCTAGCATTGGAGCTCACGAAAATGACATGGGCCACCTCATTCTCAATCAAGAGTGCTGCCCATTCGGCCAATTCCTCCCATAAGTAGGAATTCTTACCAGTATCACGGTACATATAATTATCAATCACAACAATGGGTATATTCTCTTCATCCCACTCATCGTCACTATCGACTTCATTGGAAATAGACTCCTTTTCACTCTTCTTTACTGCTTCTACACCCTTAATATAATTCTTTATACGGTCAAAGAGATTTCCACGAGCCTTTTCTTCCTCTGCACGTTCACGAGCCTCCCTCTCACTAGGTACAATGTTTCGTAAAGCAATAGCGACTGTTTCTAAGATGTCCTTCATTTGAGAATCGGAACTTGATGTGAAATTTGTTTTCTGGCCAGTAGTAGCTGTAACTACTGTATCCAATACACCAGTGATTGAAGACAGCCAGGTGAACACAGGGAAATATCCAACTTCTTTTGCTAAATTCTTTGTCATTCCTGAACTGTTGCTGGCACTTCCAATAAATTCACAATCAATAAAGAGCTTGTTCCTAAACAATAATGGATATCAGTTTGATTGATCCTTCCAGGCATGATCATCCACTTACTTCCTGTCGGCAATGGCTGCTTTCACCAGGGCAGATTTCCCACTTCCTTTGTGTCCTGTAATCACAATGAATGTCTCTATATTTATACACTTGTTTAGTATCTCCTATTCATACATAAAAGCACATAGAAACATGTTTCATACCAGGATCCTCAGCCAGCCATGATTTCAGCTTTCCTATCTTTTCCTGATCATGAGCCCACATCGACTGTTCATCCTTCTGATCGTGTGAAGGAAGCAGTTTCGCCCATGTTTCATTACGGAGCCATGTATAGATAGCATATTCCTCAGGATTGAATCGTTGTGTAATCTTGGATATACTGAAGAAGATACGAATGGGATCAAAGATCACATAGGTACAAGCAGCAACAATGGCAGCTAGGATAGGAATAGTGATACGTGGATGATTGACTAACCAATCCTTCACTACATTTGTATTCTAATACCAAATAAATTCATTTGTTCAGTCCACACACACACACACACAAGCATAAGAATAGAATGATTCTAATGACTAACCATTTGTTTCTCATACAGAATATTGAGTCGAGTATCATTAATAACATATCCATGCAGACAGTTCCTGGCTGTAGCAGCAAATCTGATCCGAGTAAACTGAACAACAGCATACCGAGTAGGATCCTTTGTGAGTGATGGATTAGGGTATAATGAAATATCGAATATTTTCCCATAGGGTCGAAAGTGCCTGTACAGTTGTTCAGCACCCACCGCCTCCCCTTGAAACTCGAGACGTAACCGAGGAGTGGGGTATCTGGCGAGAATATCTTCAATAAATGGCCGCCCTTTCACAAGAAATGCTCTGACTGGTTTGAAGTTGAATGGTGCTACTATGCCCTTCTCCTTGATATGGTCGGTGATTCTTTCAATAATCTCAAGTGACCTGGTTGACTTTGTTGCCTCACTTGCCTTGTAACTGAAACTCACCAGAGCTCCACCATCCTTGGTACTGCAAAGAAAGAATAAGCATGTGTCATTTGATAGTTAGATATATGTTTACCGAGCAATAATCTCCTTTATACAAAAGTCATAAGGAAGTTCGTTTGAGGGAATAGCCTGATGAGTCTTTGATTCTAGGAATCCTCTGGAATTACGTAATACCAGTTGTCTGATATCAAGTATATTCATCTTCAAGGGGAACACATTGTCCAGATATAATTGGCCTAGTTGTTCCTTGGTTATGTTATATGCAGTGATTTCCTCGGTGACCTAAGTGTGAATGAGGTCAATGAAGGTGTCAACCAAAGTCATGAGTTCAATCTAAACCTTTTGAGTGTGAGTGTATTCTTCATGGAGCTTGTTCTTTACTTGGAAATATCTTGTCTGTACATTGATAGTTCTAGGGTAAGAAGAGGGTTTTCTGAGAAGAGAGATCCCTCTGATATCACCTGGACAGTGTGTGTGTGCTCTTAGTCTAGAAAGCATGTAGAGAATATCCTGTCACAGCACAAGGGAGATTGATATGGAGCAGATCACGTGTGTTATTCTACAGGATAACAAGTATGTATGGATTTAGAGAGAAGGGCGTGGAGTTTGAATAAGTTGTAGTGTGAACAAACAGAGTGTTTATGGGGGGATATATTTACCTTGTGTTATCCTATTATACACCATTGCAGTCTAGTATGTGTATTAATGGCGTACGCGTGATTCTCTATTGTGTATACAAATTTAGTGTCCCATCATCACTTACAAAGAATGACGAAAATAGACTCTCAGTGAGGATGCACATAGAGAGTCTAATTTAGTGTGAATATTTATGGGTATCTTATGAGTATATCTATGTATGTATATTTATACTTGCACCTCTACTTATGTGTATATATATATAGCTATATACCTGTATTTATGAGTGTGGTATATTCTTAGATGAGTTATTTAAATAATTGTTATGTGTGTTCTTTTGGCAGTAGATGCTGAAATGTTCTCAACCCCCCTCCACCTCCCCCCCCCTTGACTGGTTATTAGTAATCAATTCCATTGTGGCTGTAATAATGATTCATTCCATAATGGCTGCTTCTATTCTTACAGTGGGATGTATTTCATGTGTAGTCTATCATTTGGATACACTATCAGATAGATACCTAACATACCTAGCTGTTTATTGTTGTGGGTACATGATATTACAGTGGGTAAAAAATAAGAAGATGTTACCATGGAGATTATTGGATTCATCTAATTCACACTCCATTCTTAAAATAGTAATAGAGTGAACATCCTATTTATAGTGTTACACTGTCCTCTGTAGACAGGATGATCTATCATCAGTAGAAATGACTATAAACTCTAAATAAACAGAAGTAAAGTATACACTGTCTGTACAGTCAAACCTAAGAGTCACATGAATGGCCAGTGGATGTCTATCGCTTATTCAAAATAGAGTGAAAGGGGCTAAGAAAAAATATTTTTCCTTCTCTCCCTTCTTAACCTGTCACTTGAAGATAATTAAAAAAAATAAAAAAAATAATACCCTCGTTCTCCCCCCCCCTTCTCTCACTCACTCACTCTCTAATAATCCCTCACTCTAATATACATACTTACATACTGTGGTTCTATGTTACAGTTACAGTCTAATATCATTAGAACACAGAGACAACAGATATATAGGAATATGGCTGATGATGAGGCATTGTCTATTTTGAATGACTTTAATGAGATACTCCAGTCAGAAGTACATGTTGACCTAGAGAGATTACGTATATTGGCTAGACATGGCATACCTAATGAAGTGAGAGGAGTAAGTTGTATACAGAGTGTATATCCGCCATAAGAGACTAACTGTTACCAGGATGTATGGAAGTACCTGTTGGGTGTTGAACAAGCAGATCGATGTATTTATAGATACTTTTAGTAATTAGAAAAGTATTCATAAGACTATTTAATCCTTAGCTCAAGAACTATCCAGTTCAAAGGCAAGAAGGGAAGATTATAACCAGATGGATAAGAATTGCCCTGAACTATCCAAGAAGATCCGTAATGAAATAAGCAGATATCAGATGCGCACACCTGAATTAGCGGGAAAGCATCTTATGGAGAAGCTAGAGAATGTCATTATTGCTTATTTGAATACCAATCGTGATATAGAGTATAATCCAGCACTTACTACACTGTGTGCTCCATTTGTGTTTACTCTCGATCAAGAATGTGATGCTTACTATTGTTTTGAGAGGTTGATGCAGACAATAGGTAAGAGTAAAGTAGATAGACTGTTCAGATGTACTCACTCCATCTCTATCAGTGGATGGATATGATACCCATAGTACAATCAAAGAACATGTAGCCAATTTCATGACATTATTCAGATATGTTCTACCAGACTTGTAAATTATCCTTCCCTTTTTAAATATGTAAACCACGTGACATGATCCCAGTAAACACCTTCCTCACTTTATTTTATTGACTTCTATATAAACAATTGATAGACGGAATTTCTTTGAAGAAGAAGAAGTAGACATCAACGAATTCACCACATCATGGCTGCAGTATTTACTATCAAAAGAGATGAAGTTTGAGAACATTATACGCTTATGGGGTAATACACTGATCATTCTCTTCAAAGGTCTCTTGCTCATCCCCCTCTTTCCATTAGATACCTATTTTGCTATGCCTGATCCAATCGATTTCCACCCTTATGTCTGTCTTGGTAAAGTATCTATTGCACTATGTATAGAGACTCTCTCTAAATGAATCACACGTGATAGCCATATTAAGAAATGCAAGAGAGAATTTAGAAGATCTTGAACAGTCTGAAATACGCACAATGCTACTTAGACTTCCTTATATGGAAATGAGATTGGTGAAGTATCTTCCCATATGAGTCTATGTATATAATTAACCCATTTATAATAGATAATAGCTGAGGCACATAATCTGCGCCATGAGACTATGGAGAGACGAATGTTTGAAGAGAATGAAATGTAGTCTATTCTAAACCCCTATTCAAATAAACAAAAGACAAAGAGAGAGTGTGTGTATGTGTGGGTGGGTGTTCGGGGTATGAATACGTTGCTGCGTCATTCTTATTGAGTCCTATATAATGAGTTGAAAATTTTTTTTCTTTTTCCTTTTTATTCCCCTTTTTACCTCCCCCATCACAGTGTTGGTAAGTGTTCATCTGCTCATGAGTAAGGAATCTGGAGTCAATCACTAATAAACTGTTGTGTACCTCATCACTGTATTTACACTATTGTAGATAGCCTATAGCTTATTATATACAAAACAAAAAGATAAAAAGATAAAAAGGAATAAAAAGCACACATAAACATATTCAATAAGTACTCTGACCACATTTAACAGATATACTATTATCACTTTCTTTATCTTCCTCATTGTAAACCCTTCCCAACCCCCCTTACTCCATAGTCATTATTCATACATCCCCCCTCCAAATAGACAATATCAACTTATTACTATAAATTAACAATCAACACTAGACAAGATACAATCAATTACCATAACAAGTACTCAAGAATATGTCTATTTATAATCCTACTGTTCATGGTGGTCAGCCAAGACAACAAGATACCAATAGGGGAGTGGATATTGAAACAGTCAGAAGGAACTATAGAACAGCCCTATCTGAATTGACATTCAACAGCAAGCCCATTATTACCAATCTGACTATCATGGCACAAGAGAACCAGAGAGCAGCCAGTATTATTGTGAGAGAAATAGAGAATCAACTTAGAAATGTAAGTAAAGTTTAGAATATTATATGAAAAAGGGGAGGGAAATAGTAAGAAGAAGTGGTTATCTATACTCTGTATACAACTCTTCTTATTTATCTGACCCTTGAACTATCATTGGATAAAAGAATACCCTATAGAGTTGAATATGGAATAGATCATAAGATTAGTTTATAACTAACTATCAATCTCTCTTCTTTATCTCTCTCTTCTATTCTTTATATACCCTTTCCATCTATGCTTTACTTATATGTATACACACACACACTGTTATAACACAAATATTACAATTTATTTACAATTATACATCATCTTCAAATATTGATCCTCTGATCTATTATACCATGTTATGATAATGATACATTAGAATGCAGCTGGACAAAAGTTACCTGTATTATACTTAATAGATTCTATATGTAAGAATGTGGGTGGTGTATATATTACTAACTTTGGAAGAAATATGGTCAATGTCTTTTTGGACGCGTATACTTTGACTGATCCATCTGTCAGAAAGAGTTTTGAAAAACTACTTCAGACATGGAAGAATGGCATGCCTGGTGAGAAGCCTGTCTTTCCTCGTCATATCATTGAACCCATTGAGCGATCAATTAATTATATACGTGAAAAGACTCATACATCCAGATATCCACACTTACCAGTCACTGCCAATAAGAACACCACTAATCAGCAGATTCATGTCAATCCCAACTTTGTCAAAAAGGTATGAATAAAGAATATATAGAAGTATGTCTATATCTCACCTTTTTATTTAGGATACACTCAATACAAGAGATCCCCGTAACAGACCACCTGTCAGTCCCCAACTGACCGAGACAGTTACTATGGTAAGTACAATAATACACACACATATATATATATACTAACTACTGTTGTCTATAGCAACCCAACCAGTTACTATCACAACTACAAATGGCCTTACCTTCCAACTCGAATATTTCTGTCACTAATGATCCCGTATCCCAAATCATCAGTCAGGTAAGAATCAATAATATCTATCTATCTATCTATATATATTACTCACAATAGATATAGATCAATGCTATCTTACCCACTCTTCCTCCTTCCCAAGCCACATCTATTCAACAGTACCTTTCTCGAATTGCTCCACCCATTCCGGCTTCAACACCCTCACCACCCATCACACATCTTGCATATCCAGTCATCTCAACCCCACCTCTAGCAGCATCCGCATTCCCGAGTCCAACCACCGTCAGTCCAGCTGTCGATACAGCCGATCTATTAAAAAGTTTAACTTCTCTTGGTTATTTAACTACTTCTTCTTCTGTTCCAATAAAAGAACCTTCTTCTACATCTGTAACTAGTTCATCCAAGGTATTGGATCTGAATCAATTAGGTCCATTTATCCTGGATTCTAAAGAACTGCAAATTCCAAGGCCAGGTGCCATCGAATTGTTGTATTCTGCAGAACCGTTACAGTGTAAACAATGTGGATTTAGATATCCAAAGACAGAGAAAGGTCAGGCCAAGATGGATGCTCACCTGGATTCACACTTTAGACAGAATAGAAAGATGAAGGAACGAGTGAAGCGTGGGTTATCTCGTTCATGGTTCGTGACTATCGATGAATGGGTCAATGGAGAGGGAGGTGAACTCACGAGTCAACAAGGTAAAAAACAAAAGAATATATCTATGTGTATCTCCATATCTTACTCTTTCTTCTATACTAGCTCCTACTTTCTTACATGATGGAATCGGTCACTCTAATAAGTCCAATGAAAAGAATTCGGCATCAATAGAAGAGTCCATCAATCCGGAAGAATTTACAGTGATCATGCCAAATGAAGATAGAAAGCCCTGTCCTATCTGTGGTGAACGTTTTGTTGATTTCTGGAATGATGATGAAGAAGAATGGATGTTTAGAAATGCTATACTTGTAGATAATAAGGTAAGCATAGATCATCTCATCACACTTCTATCATTACTAAATTGCCTTATTTATTAGATATATCATGCCACCTGTCATGCTGATGCGATCAAGAGTAATCCACTTGAGAATGAGAAGTCAAATAAGCGTAAATTAGAAGAGGACGAAGAGGTAAGTCTTTGATTAGGTAAAAATGGGCATAGACTGACTTGGTTTCTTCAATAGAATATTGCCTCCAAGCAGATCAGAACATAAATGCATTATATAAACAATAACAATAATAATAATAATATATATACAGTAAATAAATTATCATTTTTTCTTTTCTTTTTATCAATACAATGAAGAGGTGAGAGGAATATATAGTAAAGAGAGAGAGAGAGAGGGATGAAATGGGATGACTAGAGGATGATATGAAATAGCAAGAATGGGGGGGTTATTGATATATGAAAGATATATACACCTATAAATAAACACGTCTTAGATCAGATGGTGTGGTAATCTTTTGACACTGTGGGCATAACTTCTTTGATCCCAGTGTCTGTAACCAGCATTGTTCACAGTGCACATGCCAACAAATGATGGAGGTGACAGGTGTCTTATAGGGTTCCAGGCAGATCAGACATTGGTGTGCTGATCGATTCAATTCCAGTTCATGGATCCGTGCTTTCAATGAATCGATTATCAACCGTGAATGATCTTCCTTACTCTTTATATTGGTTGATTCATTATTCAGATGTTGATTCCATCCTGCTATAGACACTGCTTCTTCAAATTCATCCCTTTCCCTAGAAGAAGAAGATGAGTATGTGTTTTATTTCCCTTATTTTCTGTTTGTTTTGTATTTTTTACCTATCACTAATAGCAGTACGGATAGATCCACCTGATACCATTTCACGCAAGGCTGATTCATCTTCATTCTCATCATCCATGTCAACTACAATATCTCTTTCAGTGTATTGACTTTCACCATATTGTGCAGCATCATCGTCCTCCACATCCAAGTCTTCTTCCTCCCCTTCCTCTTCCTCCTTCTTACTTGTGGTGGCAAATCCTGCACCCCCATACCCACCCTCCATCATAGCCGTTGCCCTCACTCGTCTATGGCCAGCCCATTCATACTCTTGCCAATCATCACTCGGAGGAGAACTGGTACTGACAGTCGGCATGATCGTAGTAGCAGGCTCATTGTGAGTGGGTGATGGATTAGACAGACAATTGTCTATATGCAGATTAATAGCCTCTAAATCACCATACAATTGTTCATTACAAATAAAGCATGTTTGTACATCGGGTGTATCCAAATAGGTCTGCAGTGCTATTTCCGAATCCAGACTACTGGTTGATTCCTCCAGCTTGGAATCATCCATTCGTTTCAACAGTTCCATCCGTTTCTCTTTATTGCGCTGTATTCTATTAAATGTGTCTTCATAGATGGAATGTGTCTTCTTCTTACCCACCGATCTCTCCAATTGTTTTCTTGCCATCACTGCAGCACCTCTTTTGCCCTTACTAAATAACAAATAGGATGAATATCAAGTTCGAATAGTTGAACTCTTGGTTGAATATCAGTATTACTTTTGATTGAGTGGGTCATTATAGGCATCCGAAGTAGGTTCTGCTAGAATATGGAGTTCATAGTTGTAATGTTCTGCCCAGTACTTGGTGTCAATACGGTAATGACACACCGGACATTTGACAGTGTCATGTTTAGCTTATCTGTTTATTAGCCTCTACTAAACAAACTCTCTTATTGTCTATCTACCTCTTTTGGAGTTATCTTCTTTCAGTTTCTCGAGTTCTCTTCTTATGCCCGAAGCAGGACGCCTTTTGGTTCTTCTTTTAATTAGAAATAAAAAATAAAGTCAGTTCATTCATGGGTGAACCTATTTATTCCAATGAGCTTTACTCTGATAATGGAGGTTCATGTTCATTTCTATTCTTGGTGGAGGACATTCTCGGCCGTGGTTAATTTAGGGAGCTTATGAAAGAATATTGAATCTAGTCAATGGCTGTATAAGATAAAAGAAGAATGGATGTGCAGATTGAACAATCCATTCATATCATTGGTTGCATTCAGTCTTTGTATTTTCTGTGAGATGATTGGGCCAATCAGAGGAAGGCTTTGGAGTGACTGATCCACTTTTTGGTGGTTGAGTGCTGAAGTTCTGAAATTCTTTAGTTGATAAAATGATTCCTTGCTATTCTCCTAAGAGATGATAGAAGAGACGATGGAAGTATTCTACTCAACTCTAATGTGAGTGTTATGTCAACCTTGTGGAAGCGGAGAACGCATATCACGTGACAAGTGAAGGATTACCATTCAATTTTTTTTTATTTTCATTTATATTCTTTTTTTCTAAACTTGAAATTATTCACATATGTCTGAATCTGTCAAGTAAGTAAAAGCAGTAGTTTGTACATGGTATTGTCTTCTTATGCTTGTTTATTGTGTGTTATTTAGAAAGAGAAAGTGGGATCAAGATGATCATACCAGTCAGAAGGAAGATACAGCCTCCAAGGCCATTAAACTAGACACTGATCCCAGTAAAGCTGTCAGTAAGTAGTGGTTGTAGGATAGGATGAGAGTAAAATGAATTAACACCACTGTATAACAGGTGAAGCTGCTGCTAGAATCAATGCCATGTTAGCACAGAAGGGTATTCCTCTCTATAAAGACTCATCAGACCCCAATTCACCCAATTCTCTGATGTCACCCAATTCACTTTTCAAGACCTCTCTCACTAAGAATGATAATGAGTTTATGAAAGATATACCTATTAATGATCTGAAGAACAGGTACATGTTAACACGCGGTTTAACACAAACACAGATACATGAGGAGACAGGAGCAGGTAAATAGAGAGGGACGACTGAAATAGACTGATAGATTGAACTGACCTTCATATAAAAAGATGTCACTACTCGTGGAAAGTATTATCCCGACCCCCAATTAGCCACAGACAAAGAACCACCGTTATACTTACATATCAGTGCATCCAACAAAGAATCACTTGATAAGGCTGTGGCTAAGATTGAAGAATTGATCGAGACTGCTCAGATACCTGCGCCTGGATCTGGATTTCCTCCTAAAGATGAGAAAGTAGACATTGTGAAGAGACCAGAAAGGAAGTTTTATGAGAAGAAGATCTATGTCAACATCAATGGTCCCACTCACTTCAATCTGCGTGCTAAAATAGTGGGTCCCAATGGCGCCTATGTGAAGCATATTCACCAGGAAACTGGCAGTAGAATTCAGTTGAAGGGAAAAGGATCTGGTTTCTATGAGGCAGCCACTGGGGTAGAATCAGATGAACCCTTGCATATGCAAATATCGTAAGTGACAATCTAGACTGCGACAATGAATACATGCTCATATCCATATAGATCTTCTCGGGAGGAAGGATTAGAGGCTGCAGTGAAATTAGCTCAAAATTTATTAGATACAGTCAGAGCAGAAGCTGAAAGAGGACCCCCTCAGAATCACTATAACTATGGAAGGGGTGGATATTATACTCATGGCAGGGGTGGATACAATGGAGTAAGTTATATTACCATTTAGTAGATTCACATAGAAGTATATGAATGCTATGAAAACTATAAACATAGATACTGGTTACTAACATGTATAACTTACTAACTCATATTAATTATATTGTACCATTTTTGCTATATTTGTATATTAATCATTATACTAGCATCATAATAACTATACAGCTCCAGCAGCTTCAGCAGCTCCAGGATCAGCCACTGCACCAGTGAATGCTGATTACACTTCTTATGACTATAATCAATATTACAATTATTATCAAGGTCAGCCTTATTCCTATGATCCCAGCTACTACAACTACTATGGCTATCCTCCAGCCGTGGATCCCGCCTATAATTCTGCCACTCCCCCACCACCACCACCCAATACTACCTCTCAACCCCCACCACCACCACCACCTTCTGAATAATAATCTAAAAAAATAAATAAAAAATAAAAATAAAAGAATGACTAAGCACTTGTCTTTTTCTTTTCCCCAACTATGTTTACAGGATTAATAGAGATTCTAGGTGTTGTATCTGATATCAAGCAGATAGACACTACTAAATCAGGTGGTAATGGCTGGAGTATCACTCTATCCAATGCCACTGATATTCTCGGTGATTGTCATATAGGTGACAGTATTGCTGTTAATGGTAAGGGTAGACTCATGAGTGAAGATGACATTTGAATAACCAGACAACTTTAGGAACCTGTTTAACTGTCACTGAGTATACCAAGGATTCCTTCAAAGTAGGTGTTGCTCCTGAAACACTGAGATGCACTAATCTAGGTAATTTATAACACCTCACTATTTTGACATCCATCTTAACTCCCTCTTTCTTCTTCTTCTTCTTCTGTGTAGGTGAGTTGAAGGTGGGTAGCAAGGTCAATTTAGAAAGAGCGATGGACTCAAAGAAAAGGTTTGGTGGACATATGGTTCAAGGACACGTAGATACAACAGTCAAGATAGCCTCGATTAAACCCGAAGTGAACTCTATCTGGTATACATTACAATTGAGTCAAGCAGATAAAGATAAGATGCGTTATATTATACCTAAGGGCTATGTCTGTTTAGATGGTACTTCTTTGACTGTGTGTGATGTAAATGATGATGCTCTCACCTTCTCTATCATGATGATTGCTCATACTCAGGAACACGTTATTATGCCATCGAAGAAAGTAGGTGATACAGTGAACCTCGAAGTGGATATTTTAGCCAAGTATGCTCTTAAGAGTATAGAAGAGGCTATTAAGACTAATGCAGGGATTGAGAGTCTTGTGAAGCGAGTTCTCAAGGCATAGATTCATGTCAATAAAAAAGATTTATATAGTTTATTTAAAGAGTAGTGTTGAAATAGTTCAATATGTTCTCTGTCTTTTCATGGAACCATTGCTTGATACTCAATAATGATGGGTTGTCCAATTGGCCATTGACAGCATCATCGAATGAGATAGTGTTTTTGGTCAGTCTAGAGAAGAATTCCTTTCCACTATCAGATTGAATGGCATCCATGAATGCTTTGCCCAATACTTCCGATAGAGTATCCATTAATTCCTGTGATTGTTCTGTTTGAGACATGGTGGTTTCAACATTCTGAATAGTTGCTTCACTGACACGAGGTAGAGACTGGTCCCATTTGACATCCTCTTCGATCATTTGAGTGACATTGTTGATAAAGTCGTTCATTTTAATGGGATTCAATAACTCCTTAGTGACATTCTGCAGTAATCCCTCGAACTGCTTCTTGAATTCGGGTACTTGAAGAATCTTGACCATCAAAGGACGTAATTTTACACCAGGAAATTGTGTATAGTTACCAGTAAGAACCGCATCAGGTGGAAGGAAGCTAGAGCCCATGATAAGATCCAAGTCAGATGGAATGTAGATGAATGTCTTGGTCTTAGGATTGTCATAAAGATAGTAGTTATCAGCCATTGTTAAATAACCATCAGCGTAACCCATGAGAACCTCAAGAGCCATGGAACGAAGAACGGAATCAGTGTCGATATGTGATTTCCAGACCTTGACTGCATCGGGGCTGTCACTAGGGGCTTCAGCAATAAACTTGGTCAAGTTCATCAAGGGTTCATAGTTCATCACATCCTTCTCGGCCTCTTCCTTGATTTCGTATTGACCATCGGCATAAGCAGTGACATTATCAATGTAACGTAGATCAGAAATACGATCCTTCTCTGGGTGTGTTATGTTCATAAAGAGACCTTGATACAGATTACCGTTCTCGTATTTGTCAGATCCATTGGCGAATTCATTGGCCAACCATGGGTTCTTGTAATTCTCAATGAGACCAAACAATCCGATTTCTTCATCATTTATAAACACTCGGCAGTAAGAGAAACCAGAACCAGGTAGACCCAGAGATCGAACAGTATCGTAACCGATCTTTTCTCGAAGGTAAGAAGGGTCAGTAGCCAATGCTCTAAGCTTGAGTCTTCTGTATTCATACAGATCATCACCTTTATTCAACTTGAGACTATAAGATTTCTTGGCTAACCAAGTGGAACTACGACCGGATAAGGACACCTCCACATTGTCGAATGTTTCTTCATCATCCAGACTAATATAGGTCATTTTACTCATAACAGAGTAATCAGTGAGACTGATGTTGTTGTTGAGGATATGGAATTGGGTAGCATTACCAACCAAGTGAATAGTAGGAATTTCTCCTTCCTTATGCAATTCAGATTTGATGCGATGGATAGAAGGCAATGGCTTATACAGAGTAGGAAGAGGAGACATCTTGTAGTGGTTCCATGATCGATTGAAGAACTCATTGGGTGTATCCTGGTTAGTGGGTTTACGGAGGAAGCTTTCTTCTGTACGGTCCTTACTTGATTGGTTGACCTTGGCATATTTGTAACCCTCACTTGCTACAGGTGCCTCACCTGAAAAGAGAATCTGAGTGTCGTCCGAGCGTTGAAGGGGATAAGGTTTGTTATCCACGATCACTACCATGGATTCATCCTTCTTCAATAAACTGATGACATGATAATCGATATCATTTACCTCGGCATACACGATTTCAAGTAATATCAAAACTATGATACGCTATCATCAGTATACAATGTAGTTACACATGCATATTATTATATACTTACATAGCAGAATAAGTTTGACAGGTGTCATTTTCAAATAGTTCTTTTTCAATTGAAAAGAGTTTCATCCTCACCTCAATCACTCTTTTATAGCCATTTACTTCATGCATATTCTCGATATCCTGTTCTATTATTGGTCCTCCCTTGGACAATGGATATACTTCATGCAATCCATTTTCAGGCAGAGTGAAACAGTAATAAGGAAAAAAAAATTGTTTCTACTGCTCGGCATATTTTATATTTTGTATGTATCTTCCACAGGAATATCTAATCACTCAAATACCTCTCTCTTATTACTGCCATGCCCTTGTAGGTTCGATGTGATGTTCAAGAAGAAGGATAAGCAAGGTTTTTGTCCTATTTTAATTTCTCAATGAGATTAAATTCCTCACTCCGAAGTATGACTCTATTTTTTTGTGTTTATATATATTTGATTGCTTTAATTTCTCAGCAACACACTTGAACAATGACTGAAAAAGGTAGGATGATGACAATAAAAAGGAGGTGTGAAGAAACATCACTCATCAGTCAATATTTGCCGCAGATGTTATCCAGGAATATCTGAACTTTGCTATTCAATTAGCCAAAGATGCAGGAGCTATTATCAAATCAGCTGTTGACTCACGCATGTCAGGGTCAGGGTCTTATATAGAACAGAAGAAAGACAATGCCACTGATTTAGTAACAGAGACAGATAAAGCAGTAGAGGAATTCATTAAGTCTCGTCTCAACAAAACATATCCAACACACAGGTAATAAATACATAATAAATACACACTATGTACACACACACTTACCCCTCTCTCAGATTTATTGGTGAAGAAACCTTTGCAGGTGGTGCTAAAACCGAATTCACTGATATTCCCACCTGGATTGTTGACCCCATAGGTGAGTGATAGTATGCAAGTGAATGAATAGGCTCTGACATTGATGCTTTTAGACGGTACAACCAACTTCATTCATGGATATCCCTTTGTGGCTGTTTCTATTGGGATGACAATCAACAAAATATTGACAATTGGTGTGGTGTATAATCCTCTATTGAATGAACTCTATTCTGCTGCTAAAGGACAAGGTGCTTATATGAATCAGACAATGAAGCTGCCTCTCTTCCATCCCCCTCCTCCCTTGACCAGTCTATCTGACTGTTTGATTGCCACAGAAGCAGGATCTGACAGAAGTAAGTTGGTGATAGATGCCAAGATTGCTGCTATACACGATATGGTACGCCAGAAGAAGGATAATCCTCGAGCAGCAGAGGCTCATAGTGTGCGTACTACAGGATCTGCTGCACTAAATCTGTGCTCAGTTGCCAAGGGAATTGTGGATGTCTATTGGGAAGTAGGCTGTTGGGAATGGGATGTTGCTGCTGGTATGTTGATTCTGTCCGAAGCAGGTGGTATCACTTTAACTGGACATAATGATCAATCAGACACCGAAACTGCTAATATATTCTGTCGTAAATACCTTGCTATTCGTGCTGCACCCACCAAAGAGAGTCAGCTGAAGATAGCTAGGGAAATGAGAGACCTTATTCCGGACATTGATGCTCCTCGTCCCTCTGTTCCTGGTGGATACGAAGTCTAGAAATGAGTCAATTGAAGGCGGGTATTGAATATATTCTTATATCCATCCCTTTATATTCAATTAATGGGATATCTAGAGGTGCTTGACTGTTATAATAAAGAAGGATAGCTAAACCTGTATTACTGCTTAGAACACATTCTATCTGATGGAGCAGTATGTCTTCTTAAAGTGAGGATATCTTGACTGTGAATGCCTTTTTATTGCGTCACAATTGAAGGGGTGCATCAAGGGAACTTCTTGTTGCTTGGGTTCCCCTCTTATTTATTTTCCCTGTTATTTTTTTTTTATTCCAGCTCACCCCCTTCTTACTTCCCTTACACTGTATGTATTAATCAACAGTCAATAATCACCATATGCATAACTAATAGTCATCAATCAATAGAAATATTTGTACGATGAACTGGAACACAAAGACCTTATCTTGGGTTAAGAAATTCCTTACTGTTGTATGTTCAATAAGTACACCTGTGTATCTATTCAAGTATATTCACTCCATGTCTTTTACTATAGAACCCTGTATCTACTGATGGTATGCCCATTGTAGGTAAATTCCGTACACCTGCTCCAGGGTAAGTGAATAGAAATATTCCATTAGTAATTTCATCTGACTCTGTATGGTATGAATAGTTCTCGCCCCGAGAAATATGTGTATCCCAAGTCAAAGGCCTCCAACATCAGTAACAATTATTACTTCCAACGTGATACTCGTAGAAACTATCCTCGTCTTGCAGTTTATACCCAACAAGACGTCGCTGGTCTTCTTGAAGGATCTGTCAAGGCCAGGTAAAGTGTTTATTCAATTTCTTGTTTGACATGTGTCTAATCCTGCTTATTATAGCTTACCTAAGGAAGGTGTTGAACAAGCAGTTGCTGCTGTTGAATCCACTAAACCCCTTGTAGAAGTATTGAACACCCACAAGCTCTATACTGTACAGAAACAGGCACCCACACCTCGTTTTGGGCGCCAAGTCACCTGGAAGAAGTCTGAAGATTTTATCCCTCCTAATGATGGTATGTGTGTGACTGTAGATTGGTTATCTTCTTATTCTAAATACACTCTATCCAGGTTCCTACTTCCCTATGATTGTCATTACTTAGACTATTCATAATACAGTAAACATCACTAATAAATAGATACAACATATATAATGTCGACTATTGAGATTACATACAGTTGGAAACACTATAAACATATCATTAATATACATTGTTTAAAGGGGGAATCTACTTAATAAAAAAACAGTGGACATATGGAATAAAGTGGATCAACTAGTAGATGTTTATTATGTAGTTTTTAGTGTGTGGAAAAGAGAGATCTGATCCAATTCCACCAACCAGATAGTCTAATAGTGTCTATAGTCTGATTATCATACAAATCATTGCTAGTCTGCACGAACATATTTGATAGATATGTCTTCCATAACTCTTCTTCCTCTTCAGAGCTCAGTTTTTCTGCAAAGTCCAACCAGCTTGAACTGGTCAGATCCGTCATCTGGTAGGTGCCATTGGTAGAATACTCCAGTTCGAACTCAGGCTTCTGCTTCTGCTTCTTCTTCTTTATTTGATCAGCCTGTTCATTCCAATAAGTGAGGTTGGAGAAGAACTGAGAGTATCTCATCCAGTTACCAAAGTCACCGGAATTCTGGTCTGCTTCATATTCATTCACACGGAATGTAGGATAGAATAATGGGATAATGGGTGGTGCAACATGTACAACCACCAAGTCTTCTTTGGTTCTCAATCTACTGACTTTCTTATATTGGTGTTCCAGGGTAGTAATGAATCTGCCTGCATCCTTCATGAGGGTGGCTATCTTATGGCTGTCTTCATAGCTCTCTACATCACCTGTCAGACCAGGACTCAAGATCTGGAAATGATCCATATTGGAGTGTCCATACATGTGTCCAATGATAACATCTTCATATTTGGCAGTTGTTTGAATATATTGATCTAAGCAGCTATCTTTGAATGTCTTGACTGTAGGAGGTACATGGCCCATCAGGATAACTCTAACACCATCTTCTTTAGCCCTCTTGAGTTCTTCTTTTATCCACAGAATATGCATATGACCACCACTATCTGATCTAGAACAGCTGAATGTAACATCGTTGGAACTAAAGAAGTACAGAGTATTCAGTGACAGTACTCGGATTCGAGGTGCCACATCAACAGCAAAGTATCCTCCCTTTCTGAATACCTCTAATTGGTCTTCTGGGATCATGTCTTTCCATATCTCACTAAACTTGTTCAACTGTGGATTATTCTTCAAATATCTTAATTCATTGTGAGGATGGATGTCATTATTGCCGATACAGGGTACAATAGGTATCGTTCTATTGTCCACTTGGAAAGCATCCTTCAGCAGTTCTGTTACCTTCTCGTTATACCCAATGATTTCCTTTCTAGTTCTGGTGATATCAGCATCTCCATCATGCCTGTAAATATATATTCATTTACTTGCATTTCCAATGGTTATATTCAGTCTTACCTGGCATTATCACCTGTCCATATAATAAAATCTATCTTATCCTTCCATGCATCTGCTATGTACTGAATAGAGTGCTTCACAAACCTGGGAGCTGAATCACAATCAGATATGGGAGTGCCCCAATAGCCTGCCAATGCGTCATCTGACTTATCATCAGGCGAATGATGGCAATCTGACTTGACAGTAGCCCCTACCACATAGTGCTTATCCATCTATAAAGGGAGTCAGTACATAGATATAGGCACCCTCTCTTTTTCACTTACATGAATATCAGTTAGATGAAGGAATCTACCGTGTACAGGCACTTCATTATTTACAGTGTGTACAAATGGATGTTGCTGCATGCCATAGACACTGGTAGTTAGGAGTAATGACCCCAGAACGACATTTATCTTCATTTTCAGTTGTGATTAATGAAAGAAGAGTGGAAGAAGGCGATAACATGGCCCATCGTTAATGTGATTTAAATAATTAAACTTGGCCTATTCTGAATCAGTAAGAGAACAGGCGGAATTTTCTCTTTAAACACATCCACTCTAACATATCAGACGTCATAACTAAGACACGTGTAATGAAGATGGATTTATCGATGCATGATAGAGAGTCCCTGCATCTTATATCTACCCCATTTATATACCCACATCAGCACTATCACTTGTGTGGGTGTCTACTTGATATAAATCCATAAGGGTTATTACACCCTGTGCTGTGATTCAATATCTTTTTTTTGTTGTTTCCTAGACAACATCTCTGTCACTGCCGGTACATTTTTAATTCCTGTGTCACCCAATTATCGATTCCCGTTCGAGGATGAAGTAGCCACCGGACCGGTCATTCCATTTAGTACAGAAAGTGTCGGGTTGTTAATGGGAGATAAGTTCGATGACTGCTTAATAATGATTGGCTGTTAGTGATTCTATGCCTACGCAAATGCTGTGAAACAGAAATGGCAGGCGGGCTTGTGCGGGGGTAGTAGAGTATGTCATTGTGGCTATCATCCCTTCTGTACTCCCAAGTGAATGTGAAAAAAGGGAGTAATCTTATCTTCAGACTGGGTATCAGTTTACACGGAATGATTAATGGGTGGACTTCTTTCACATAAAGGGTTAAACTACTATTGAAGAGTGGTAGTTTGTATAAACTTCATTGTTATTTATAAGCCATATGTTGATCATAGCATTACTTCTCACACATATCCTGTTACTGCCCGAAAAATTATTTGTCAATGATATTCACAGTAAGTGATAATGCAAATTCTGCTCCATACCCTTTTGTATATTGGAGCAGGTCCGTTTTATAAAAGGAATAGTAGAAGATGTGTACAGACCATATATTCCTTCCCCCACAAATAGCTCTCTCACATGAACATTTGTAGTTGATGATCCTAGTTGAGCCATTTTAGATGCATCAAGGTCTGAACTACTCTATCCAGACATTCTTGAGGAACATATCCTACACTTACTGGTATAATTAACTCAGGGAAAACTACAGTTAGGAAAAAACCCTATGATTGCCCTATCTCTATATTCTTGATACTTCATTGTAGGCATGTTACTTCTAACGTGTCATGATGACTTTTATAAGTTCAACCTACTACTACAATTCTTAATATAGACAGTCTATGTCAATAGAGGTCTGCTGTTCCCTTTTACTATGGTTGAATATACATCAAGTCTACTGTGCTAGACCACCAGGTTATCAGAACACAAATAACAGAAGACTCTAATAATCACTTGATACTTATAATTCGAGTTGCTTCATACAACATCAAAGATAGGATGGAAGTATATATCAGTTTTGTATGCTTTGACAGGCATAAATAAATAAGATTGAATTTCAATTCTATTGTTCTCATATGGACAACAAGAGGAGAGAGAAATGATAACACAAAATAAGGTTCAGCCTCTTTTTGCCCACTCAATTACTACTAAGTACGAGATTGTATGGCAGCTAATATACTATATACTTAATCATGCTGACAATAAGTGTAAACTGACTTCTTATAATACCTTTTCTTTTAGTGACAGCCCATTCACACCTTCACGCATGGTACCTAAGAGTGGATTGAATAGTTCGACATCCTCAACATCACTCTGAATTATAGAAAGTAATAATAGCACTGGCTTTTTGTACAACTTCTTATTTGGCACTGCACCACAAGCTATGTTGTTGGCTATAACAGCACATGGATCAAGCTACCAAGGGCAAGTTCATATATATAAATAATCTAGACAATATACTAACAAACTTATTCTCAATATAGCTGCTACTGCACTTAACTTGAAGACATCTCCAAGGAGTTCATGCAACACCTATACCCACAATTTCTCAATCGAACGTTCTCTTCTTCTACCAGAAGAAGTTTCCAGTTTTTGTTATCTGTATCAAGTCCAGGAATTTTCTCCTTTGCATGTTTTGAAACAACACTTGGCTTATCATCCCAGGACGAAGAGAAAGAAAAAACCACGATAATAGAGGATATAGAGCAAGAGTATTCCCCCATTCATCACTGCACCCTGCACTCTTCCTCTTCTCGAAAAATGCTTATCTGATGGCATTGTTCTTGGTGATAGAAATGAAGAAAAATTCCCATGTTCCTGCATTTACGTCAATCTCAAGTGTTACCCATCTTGTAACGACGGCTGGATTCAAGATGTTTTCTCCTGTACTCAATTTTGGTTCTGTACTATGAAGACAAGTGTCTCTTTTTGAAAAGGCACCTAACCCAACCTCACTGCTCTGTTTGATACCATGTCTCTTCTCTCAGGGACTAATGCTACCTCTACTCTCTCAAAAATATCCTCTCAAGATAATTTCCTGAGCTCTACTGCACATGATAACAATATTTGATGAAGGCAGAGAAAACCACAAGAGTGATACCATTTCAAAATCAGAGTGGATAAACAATTTTGCATTAATTTCTCCATCTCATTTTGACATCCGAGTAAGTATCAAGTATTTCTGTCGACATCATCCAGACATCAAAGCTTGAAAACAGAGGAACTTCTCCCGGTACTGATAGTGTCACCTCATCTGAAGAAGAACTCCCTGATAATATAAGCAATGGCAATCCCTTCATGTTATCCAAGCACAAGGAATCTCTTGAAAAAACAAAACTGATGAACAGGGCTGCTTCTAATTTTTCCGTAGTAGCCATTGTTGTCTCTGAGAATAAAGCAGATACTTGCATATTAGACACAGAAAGAAAATATGGTTAGAGGAGGAGTTTACACTGCATTGTTTATTGAGGGTCTGTTGCAGATATAAGAATCACTGACTGCGTGAACAGATGAATGCAAAATGTTGAAGATAAGACCTCTGCTGATGTTACTAAGCCATTAGGTGATAATGGCAAGGAAAATTCCACTACTGTCATCTTATTCAATATTGGAATCCCATCCTAATCAAGTAAAATCAAACAGTTGTACCCCTGCATTGGCATTTGGAGTACCTCTTGATCCATCAGAGGATAGGACTCCTTCTACAATAATCGCTAGTCATATCCTTTCCATTCTATCTGACGAAAAGTTGTCCGAAACTGCATTTTCTTATTTAATTAGTGAGAAGAATAGCACAGTTCCTTTGTTTATATCTGGGACACCATCTTATTTTGCGGAAAGATAGATCTTATCGTTCAAAGGAGACAAAAGCTTTGTGCTCTATTTTTTGATGTACAAAAAAAAAGATTGTCAATAGAGACTTCATCACCCATATCGTCTTCTGAGCTTTCCTGAAGCAAGCTGTAAGAGAACGCCCTTTCTGTACTCCTCACAAATCAGTTGAAGATAAAACCCTTATACCAACCTTCACATCTGTGTTAATCAAGGAAATTGGACGCTGTTGTGGATTTGAAGGAAAGAATATAGAGAAATTACTATAAAACTTTTGATAGTTTATTAAAGATGAAGAAACACATCAAGAACTAGCTAACTCTCTTATTTATATATCTATGTTGCTTATTGTCACGGATATGTCTTGCATGCCATGGTGATTGTGATCATTCTTAGATGGACGGTAAGTGTTCTTGTTAGATATGTGATCTCTTGGATGTTGAATGAGAGATAGTCAAATGTGTTATAGAGATGGATCGGGATACTCGTGCATTGCATTGTCAGAGTCTGAAGGTTCATACAATATTATCTGAGTTGGGTAAGTGAGTACAAGTGGAACAATAGAACATATATGCAGGATAGCTAGTGCCTATTCAAGTTTCATTATATGACAATGAACTCCTTATATTAATAAAGATCAATTATGCTCAAGTGAATATAATAATTTTGGATATGTGTACTACTTGACCATTGCTTCTTTGAAGGGTTCTATATTGAATCTCCTTTACATTAGATGACTTTAAGCCTGTAATTACTACAGACGCCAATTCCGAAGATTTGATCCCTTTCTTTGGTAACAAATCCATTGAAGTTTTGTAACAAACTGCAATGACACTGTATTAATGAACGCAGATCAACAAAGTTGCAAGAACTGGAGAACAAGAGGAGTCAATGAGAATTGGTCTGAGAAAATGAAGACATTAAAGATATAGAAAAGCAGGAAGGGGAGTTTTCCCATATATGAATAAGTACATGAAATGAAGGCTATATAATTTTGGAATAACTAGATGTATGTTTGAAAGCAGTATAAGGGTTTTTAATGATGAGATTTTTTATGCTTGTATTAGTGTGTACATATAAACATAAGTAAGGATCTCTGTAGATGAATAGCTTTTTTATCACTCTATTCTCTCATAACTGAGAAGGATCATGAGTATTTAGCATGCTACACATCTATGAATCCTAATGATTAGGTAACACGGATAGTAAATTATTATATGTTATACTATACACTGCTGTGTGATATATCCATTATCAGATATATCAATCAAGACAACCAGATCATCACTCTCACAATGACACCTGTGTCACTTGGTGAGCCCTTATCTCTATTTATAATCCACATAATACACTTGTATGTCTTAGTTACTAGAATCATATATAATAACTACATGTGTCTACCTCTAATAAAGGAATCATTATTCTGAATTGGCTTATTCAAGTTATACATTTATACTGATAAATCACTGTTATTTACCTTGCTTGAAATCATCCACATCTACTCGATGATACAAAGTAATGGAATGGGCTTTGTATGATTGTAATCCAAGGGGGCTGTTTTATGAAGATAGAACACCTAGATATCATCAGATCATAAGGAATAGATAATTGGCAGACTGGACTGGAAATAACATTGGAACCTATTGATGGTAGCTCAAACTCCCTCGGGATAGGTAAACCAATAGAATAGAGACCACTGTTCTGTGATATCTAAATATGAGTTCCCAAAGGAGGAATTTATGTGAGTTTGGCCGTTGTGAAGTGAGGGAAGAAGGAAATACCAAGTACCTGAATAATCTGGTACACTTGAGTAACCAGTCAATCTCCGTGTATGAATTATATACACTTGCATTAGGTATTCTATTCATAGACTATATATCAAAAGTCAAAGTATATATTCATGCAGTGTGAACTTGTTTATATATGGGATTGGGTAATGCACGCATAAGGTTTGTATCAAGAAGACTCAAATTCATCGATGTATGGCTATGAGAATAGGCTATCTCAAAGAGGTAATTCAAAAGCTATCAATATCTTTGGTTTACTTCAATCAACGTATTCATCCCGATGAAGCTGTATATCAGAGACTGTATGACAGTAAATAAAAAGTTATCCAAGCGGGATGTCGGACATGGTAGAATAAGGATTTTTTTGGGTAAGTGAAACTCGATTCTCTATCTCCTGATTCTCCTGTAACCTTCTTGCATATTACTCAGTTTCATACTACCTTAGCCAGCCATCATTGGTGTACTTAATATAGAGGAAGTGTACTCTATACAAAAGGATATATATTAATTAACGCATTGTAAAAATGAGGGGTGTCGTCATTACATGTACTAGTAAATGTGTGAGAGCAGAGTTATATACATGTTATGGGTAATTCACTTACTCCATTCTTAATAAAGTATATAGCCATAATAGATATGGAAGTAATTTATACACTTTATGATACTATACATTCAAAATGATAACAAATGTGTGTGTAGTATGAAGGCTGAGTATATGTATAGAGGTATGGAAGTATAAATAATCAATCCATGTATGGAATAGAGTCATCAGGTCAGGTTATCTCCTCCCAAACATGCTGCATATTATACGGAGAGAACTAACAGATTTTCCATCTTCTGTATAGAAGATGAGATATAAATAAAGCATATACCCTATTAAGACATTAATAAGAATAGATCTACTTTGTGCATAGGGCGTAGACTATGAGCACCTATCACATTCCAATATATTCTCTCTCCTGGGAATAAACAAGGAATTTGAGAGAGAACTAGAAAGTAATATATAAACACAAGGTAAATACCAACATTATATTCCCTATTTCTCTTTTAATATTCTCTAACTTCTGCAACATACAACTGAATCAATCATCTTCCGTCTGCTTGTATCTGGTATCAACATATTATCTCATAACTTGTATCTGTCACTGTGATTTAACTGCACTTTTTCTTCTTATCTATTACAGAACAACCATAGAATACACCCATGATAATGATATGTGTAATGTCTAGGTGTAAACGGCAAAGATACAGGAAGGTATTAGGTGCTTTCGGTTCAGAGACAGGTTATAGATTATATTAGATATTTATTGATAACAATTACGAATGATAAAAAGCTAAAGATCTAAGGATATAAAATGAGAACTGATATTTATACTACTGAAGTGTCAAAGGAATGTTAAGGGAATATCACTGGGAATGTAATAATAATAATAATAATAAATGAATTAAGGGTGCAGGAATGTAATAATTAAGGGTCTACAATTAAGAGTGTAATTGGATCATTACATTATCCTCCCTTTTATGTTCGAGTCCTACGAGAAGGAAGGCGTCGTTTGTTGTTGCCTGGAGAAGGAGAAGTACGTCTTCGTTTGGAGGAAGGAGCTGAATCTTTACTTGGCTTATCAGGATACTTGCGATGGAAGTCACGGATGACGTCAGGGCAATTCCAAAGATTACTCAGAGGTTCCCAAGTATTCTCAGAAGGATCTGGATAGCCTTTATACTTTACGAGATATTGGAGCTTGCCATGAGAGGTTCTACTGTCCAGGATTTCTTCGACTTCATAGTGTTCTTCATCGTTGATTATAATAGGTGGGGCAGGGTCAGATTTTCTACCAAGGATATCATCTTTACCAGTAGTTGACAAAAGATTCACGTGGAAGACAGGGTGGACTTTGATAGAGGCAGGCAGCTTGAGCTTGTAGGCATGTGAACCAACTTTCTTGACAATAGGGAAGGGACCGATTCTCTGATAATCAAGTTTCTTTGATGGACGAAGTGTCTTGAAGTTCTTGGTTGCGAGATACACCATATCACCGATATTATAAGAGGGAGTGGGCTGGTGGTGCTGATTATAATAGGCGGCTTGCTGTTTCTGTGCGAGTCGAAGTTCATCTTGTATATTTGATTGTATGGTACGGAGGTTGTTGTAGAACTCTTCTGTTAAAGCGGATATACTGGATGTGGAGGGACTATAATCAAAATCGGAACGAGGGTGGAATCCATAGTTTGCCATGAATGGTGAGTGTTTGATACTGGATTGGATTGCATTGTTGTAACTAAATTCGGCCATAGACAACAAAGAAACCCAATCGTCTTGTTGGTAATTGACATAGGAACGGAGGTACTGTTCAAGGAGAGAATTAGTCCTTTCAGTTTGGCCGTCGGTTTGGGGATGAAATGCTGTCGACATGTTGGACTTGATATGGAGCAGTGACAAGAGTGATTTCCAGAAGTGACCAGTAAAGATAGACCCACGGTCAGAGACAATAGAAGTTGGCAGCCCATGTAAGCGGAAGATGTTATCAAGGAACAGTGTAGCCAGACCTTCAGCATCTATAGACTCATGACAGGGAACAAAGTGAGTCATCTTAGTCAATCGATCAACCACAACCCAGACAGAATCAAATCCAGAGGTACTTTTCGGAAGACCAACAATAAAATCCATGCTGATAGAAGTCCAGGGAGCATCGGGTATTTGCAGTGGAAGAAGATGACCTTGCGGTTGTTGACGAGGAATCTTGGAGCGGATACAAGTAGGGCAGTTGGCTACATACCTATTGATGAATCTTTTTAGACCAGGCCATGTATAGTTCCGGGTGATAAGTTCACAAGTCTTGGCTTGACCCCAATGACCAGCAATTGGTGAGTCGTGGTGTGAGCGAAGTATATCTAGCCTGAGAGAACTATTGTTCGGGACACAGATCAAGTTATCAAACAGTAGCAACCTAGATTCAGAGTCAATCGAGTAGCGGTTCAGTCTTCTTTTCACCTTGGCGGAGACGGGGGACGGAGCTTCTATCAGGGATATGATCTTGGACAATTCTTCATCTAGTGGCAATAACTCCGCGATTCTGGAAGCAATGGACTTATCGAGATTAACTTCAAAGGTGGAGAGTGAAGCAATTCTTATTTGATCAGGACGAAGTAGTTGGGCAACAGGTTGTTTGGAACTATCCTCTTCATTGAAGGCCATGTCGGATCGACGAGAGAGAGCATCAGCCTTGGGATTCTTAGTTCCTGGACGATAAGTAAGTATGAAGTCAAACGAAGAGAGAAGAAGAGACCAACGAGCCTGTCTTCGGTTAAGACCTTTGGTAGTCATAAAGTGTTCGAGGTTCTTGTGATCTGTATATACGACAACTTGGTGTTGAGCTCCTTGTAAATAATGTCTCCATACTTTGAATGATTCCACAACTGCTAACATCTCTTTATCATAAATGTCATAGTTAACTTCTGCATCCATCAATTTGCGACTGAAATAAGCAACAGGGTGGGACTTATTATCTGAATCATTCTGACTAAGAACACCAGCAATTGCAAAATCAGAAGCGTCTGTTTCTACAATGATAGGAAGTGATGGGTCAAAATGCTGAAGTATAGGAGCAGAGACAAATTGATTCTTCAGGGATTCAAAGGCGGAATTGGCAGCGTCAGACCATACGAAAGGGACATCCTTTTTGAGCAGCTTGGTCATCGGCACTGTAATCTTGGAATATTGATGTATGAACCTACGGTAGAAGTTGGAGAACCCAAGAAATACTTGAATGTCATGAACTGATTTTGGTTGAGGCCAATCAACAATACAAGATACTTTCGAGGGATCCATTGATACACCATCAATACCAACTCGGAAACCAAGGAATTCCACTTCCTTGACATTGAACTCACACTTCTCAGCCTTCACAAATAACCCAGCTTCACGCAACTTGCCCAAGACTTTCATGACATGTTCAGCATGTACCTCTTCATTTTCACTGTATATCAGAATATCATCCAAGTAGACTACCACAAAGAGATCAAGGAATTCACGGAGTACATCATTAATTAAGGCCTGGAATGAAGCAGGTGCATTAGTTAGTCCGAAGGGCATGACCTGGTACTCGAAATGTCCATATCTAGTACGAAAAGCTGTTTTCCATTCATCACCCTTTGCAATTCGAATCCTATGATAAGCATTCCTGATATCTAGTTTCGAGAATATCTTGGCAGTAGCTAATCGATCCATCAATTCATTGATAAGTGGAAGGGGGTACCTATTCTTGATAGTAACTTTGTTTAACCCTCGATAATCTACACACAAACGAAGTGAGCCATCCTTCTTCTTGACAAAGATAATGGGCGCACCAGCTGGACTAGTCGATCTCCTGATGAATCCATTGGCAAGGTTCTCTTTTATATATGTAGACAGAGACTTCAGTTCATCTTGAGATAATGGATATATCGGACCAAAAGGAGGTTGAGCATCTTTACTAACAGGAATGGAATGATCTGCCATACCACGATGTTCGGGGAGTGAGTTTGCGGAATCCTCACTAAATACATCAAAGTAAGCATGATACTCTTCAGGGATTGAGTTAGTATTAGTTTGATTTAATGTGGTAGTAGGGGTAGTAGGGGTAGCAATGAGGGGTGTGGAATTTTGATTAATTATGGGGAATGTGGGATCACCGATGTCTGTGTCTTGCCTAATGTTATTAATATTGACAGTCTGCATTCCAGGGGTTTTCAATTCAGGGTTACTATTAGATTCAGCAGCAGGAGCACGGACCATGGAATTGATATCGGTACACTGTACAACTGGAGTAGTATCTGTGCAATGAATGGAACAATTGTTGAAATCAAAGTGAAATTGACGGTCATGCCAATGAATGGATGGATTGTGTAAAGTGAGCCATGGCATTCCTAGAATAACAGGGTATTGACCGATGTAAGCAATATCTAGAGAGATAGACTCACTATGATTATTAATTAACATATTTAATTTAGTATCATGTGTAACAGGGCCTGATACTATAAGACTTTCGTCTACAGTGAGTACTTCAAGAGGATTGAGCTTGAGTTCAGGGACAAGGTTGTGTTTCTTGACAAATTCGGAATTGATGAAATTCGACATTGCACCACTATCAATCATAGCATGAGTATCAACAATCGTATCACCCACTTGAAGTGTGACATGAGCGATGAGAGGTTGATTATTAGATGATGTAGTGATGTCTGGTGGTACTGGAAAATGGTCAATGATAGGGATGTCATTATCAGAGGGGGTAACTTCAGCATTAAGAACAGGGGAATGAGTGAGACTAAGAGATTTAGAGGAATTTAATATGATTTTATTAAATTCTATGTTATTATTAATAGAACCCAAGGAATACTCTTCTAAAGACCTTGGGTAATGGCTTTTCCCTTCTTGGGACAGAAGCGAGCAGTATGTCCTTCATCACCACAATAAAGACAAAGACCGAGTTGACGACGACGATTCTTTTCTTCATTGGACAAAGGCAGATACTTGGGGGTTCCATTAGATAGAGGAGCCACAGGACGACCATGAGCAGGAGTGAAATGAGAATGAGGAGCAAAGTATACATTTGTCCTATTAACATTTCGACGTTCTCGTATTCTATTATCTAACTCGATTACCTTGATAGTATATAGGGATAATTGTTCGGGAAGATCTCTTGTGACCAATTCATCCTTCAGGTAATCAGCTAATCCTCTCTTGAACAATCCTAACAGTGCAGTCTCGTTATAGCTAGTACGCATGGACAGTCTTCTGAATGCAGCGGCATACTCGGCAGCGGATCCCTTTCCTTGATACAGACTAAGTAATTCACTTTCTACCTTAGCCTTCTCGTTAATCTCTCCAAAACTTAGCTTGAACTCTTCCAGAAACAAAGGGAATGATGACATACATGGATCAATATTAATTGTGTCTAAGTTATCCAGATATGAAGAGGCCCAAGTAAAAGCATGACCGGTTAAGAAGGAGCAGAGGAAAAAGATTTTGCTGAGCTCGTCAACAAAGCGAGAATTATCCAGGTAGATGCACATCTTGATATGGATAATGAAATTGGCAATCTGGGATGGATCACCGGAAAAGGTAGGTGGATCGTGATAACGTCCTGGACGAATAGGAAGTACCTCGATGGGAGTAGAAGAGCTAGGAATCTCTTCACTGACGGCATCATAGTGAAGAGAGGGTGTTCGAGAACCAGACATTGTGACAAGAGTATGTGCGAATATAGATCAATGGAGTAAGTAACACAACGGATTTGATAGAACAAGAGCAAGAACAGGAACAAGGACAAGGACAAGGACAAGGACAAGGACAAGGACAAGGACAAGGACAAGGACAAGGACAAGAGAAAGCAGGTAATACAATATGAGCTTTTTATACTGTAATGTCTAGGTGTAAACGGCAAAGATACAGGAAGGTATTAGGTGCTTTCGGTTCAGAGACAGGTTATAGATTATATTAGATATTTATTGATAACAATTACGAATGATAAAAAGCTAAAGATCTAAGGATATAAAATGAGAACTGATATTTATACTACTGAAGTGTCAAAGGAATGTTAAGGGAATATCACTGGGAATGTAATAATAATAATAATAATAAATGAATTAAGGGTGCAGGAATGTAATAATTAAGGGTCTACAATTAAGAGTGTAATTGGATCATTACAATATGATATGATGACTTGATGACTTGAAGCTGAAGCTACTCAATAATCTGTTGACACCTTTACTGATCTTGTCTGTCTATCCCTTCAATAACAGTTTGAGTGCCCTGAACCCCGTTCCGCCATGCCGGTTGGCGTTCCTGCAAGCTGCCCTGGTGCTAACTCTTTATCTTGTAGGATAAAAGAGCTTCCAGTCTATGATAGAAGATAAGTAATCACTATATTAAATCACTCTTGTATTTGGACAAAACATCACTAACTATTATGACATTCCCATACCCGGTCTAATTGGCTTGTAGGTCTGACCAATGCGGCATGGCGGGCGGGGCCCCCAGGGCACGCTCTTAGGTGAAGAGGAAATTAATCCAAAATAATAATAACATTTCATAGTAGATCTTCAGTCTTCCTGTCTTCAATGTCTGTCATATCATATCATCCCGCTTTAATTGAAATAAATAAAAAATAATTTTTTTGCCTGCCTTAATTTCCTTCATTTGTCTTCTTATTTGAGTCTATTTTTGATTATTCTGTACACATACATATTATAGTATAGTCAAAGCAAGGAATTGAGGAATATGTGAACAAGACTATGCGTTATGAACAGTATGAATAATACAGCGTTAGAGATAATAACAGATGTGAACACAGTTAGCCTGCAATTAGAAGCTGATTACAACGTGAAGGAATCAAGTGAATGTCATGAAAGGGTTATCATCCATCTGTATGATAAACTCTGTATATAAGACAATATAATTATATATGATTATTGTATATTAACATAAATGTCACTAAAGCATACATTTGCAAGTCTCATACATGACATGGAAAACCTCAATATTACTGAAGTCTTGATATGGATCCTATTGGCCATTTAAACATAAGGATGATGCCAAGAAGAATACATCTGGTTGCTTCCATACCAAATTAGAATACCACCAATTCATATCTAATTCACCAAACAAAGAGTAAGAATAAGAGAACACCAGTCATCAATATGGGCTTATCATTAGGAATACACCTCCACACATCATCAAGTTATAATTATATTATTTGCCTGACTATATTATTGAGTTTATACATCATTGGGCAATTCAATACTTCTGATACCCAGTCTTTTTTTAACAGGGTTAGAGAACACAATGAACTGTAATACAATCATCGTATCAAATGATAACTGAATGATAGCACACACTACAAACTGAACAGGTGAATCATTATAAAAGAAGTAGAATGCCTTGAAACTGTCACCCAGGAACTAGATTTATCATTGAGAGGGATTTAGTGAATTGCCTATGTATATTTCCAATATATAAGTATTTTTACCCAAGTACCAAGAATGACTAAACTGAATCCGCTGGTATTTCTGTATTTGAAATTAGTCAGTAACTGTGGCACAGGTAATGTGCTTTCTATGCCCAAACTAAGAAATCCTAGTATGCTTATAAATATCTGATACTGATGAAGTAACAGATAGAAGACTCCAACGACTGCAGCAAATGCACTGAGACATCCAACATAGTCCCTGAAATGATCCCAGTCCCAGAAAGTACGTTGATACCACTTTAACTCGACCTTCTGCGCAATCTCAGTCAGACCAGTGTCGGAAGTGATGGACGAATCAGATATGGAGGAATAAGACGAGGATGAGTTGTTCCGGATAAGGGGCGTGAAGGGTAGATCCTTAGGCTTGTATTTAATCACAATATGAAGTAATAGCAGTATAGCTGTCAACATGGCTATAGACTGTAGAAGTAAAGTTGTATCAAATCTCATTCCTAGCCTATAATAGGGAAGTGTATCAATAATTAAAGCCCGTGCATTTATTTATTTTTATCAATAAATACCAGAAATATATTCTTAGGATACTGTATATGGTAATGCATATATATATACAGTAAATAAATAAAATTTGTTAGTAGGGCATAAAGGGAGGAGAGAAAGGGAATTAAGGTTATACTTTGCAAAACAAAGAATGGCACAAGTAACAGAACTGAAACCTAGACTGGTCTTTGATTTCCATATTATCCTATACTGCGAATAAGAATACATAAGAACAAATAAAGTGCTGTGGATGTTATTCTCGGTATTTTACTTGATCAAAATAACCAATAGTTGGTCCAAATATCATGGCAGTAGATAGTAGATAGTCTAGTATTTGAGTCATTTTTATATGTATTAATTAAGGGGGGTTGGGGCTATAGAAAGGAAGGGGTGGTGGAGTTGAAGTAGATTGAAAAACAGAGTATTTATTATGAATGGTAAAATTGGTCATGTGATACTAATTGAGTCTATATAAGCATATATATATATATATATATATATAATAAGAGAGGGCATAGAAGAATAAGAAAGAGAGTAATGGGTAAGTAAGATAATATTAACAATCACAATAACAAGTAAATAAAAAGCATAGCAGGAGATAACAAGGAGGAGTTGATTAAGAGAAGGATAGAGTAAGGAGTGATGAAGTGTAAGGGGAGGGGGATGCAAGCAGTAAAATGTATGAATGGATCTATTGGAGTGATGAAAGCAAGTCTAATAATGGGGTGAATGAATCAAATGGTCTATCTCTTTTTGAGTTTGCAGGTGTACAGTAATCTATTCCATGTTCTAGTCATGTTCTCGAATAATGTCTTCTGATTACCATTATTCTGCCTGTTCAGGACATCTGAATCAGATCTCCTTCTTTCTATTACATGTCTGGTGTTCTCATTGTTGTGTGTCGTGAGTTTGAGTAGGGGCATTGACAAACGATGCAGCAGTTTTTTGGTGGTACCAGTGTATTCTGGGAGTGGTTCGATGGGTGAATATTTCAAAGGTTTGGGTGGATAATGTGTGATGACAGGTGGCTGCACAGTAGTAGTAGTATAATGAGTATTAGTGTTATCGGCGTAGTTGTAAGATGGGATTATGATTGTAGTTCTGATAGCCACTTTTGATAATTGATAGGATGGAGTGGGTAATGATGAATTGGAGTCTCTATAAATATAATCTCTATCAGATCTGCTATTCTTCTTTTTCCTCTTTAGAGACCAAGAATTGAACATGGATGCACGAGATTGTTCTAATTGTGCCTCAGTTGATTTTGACCCTTCAATAAATCTACTTCTTATATAAGATGAGGATTTGCGTATCAAATCGCCTGCCGATCGTTGTTTTTCCTGCTGTTCTATATATAAATCTTGGGCTGCTCCATTTTCGATGGAGGATTCATGGCTGGAAGATGAGTTTGAAGTGACTTGCTGTAGACTATGACTATGTTGACTGCTGGTATGATGATGACTATGCATTGAGTATAGATTAGTGTCCATGTTATTATCCTATTAATCGTGGTAAATGAATGGAATATGTATATATATAGACAACCAATAAACAATAACAAGTGTATGTATTTGTATATTCATTACCTCATTCAGAATCAGTTCTTCATGTAGTTGAGATCGACGTTTATCGAAATGCCTCAACAACTCTGTTGCAAATGACTCGTGTGAAAGAGAGATCCCACTTGGCATGGGTATCCATTCAAAATGATCTATGTCTGAACCCATTTATGAAATGATCAAAAAACAAAATGATGTGTATCTGAATATATATTATGATGGTAAGGATGATGTATATTTATTGAATCTATATGTATATATGTATATATAGATATACAAATATATAAGTATATTTATACTTATAACTATATAGAAGGATAGAAGGAAAGAGAAAGAGAAAGAGAGTGTGAAGTGTTAAAAAAAGGGTGAGCAAAATATTATATATAAGTAAATATCTCCAATTGAGAAAAACAGATGTTATACAATAGAATACTTATATCTTATTAAATATTAGGGTGAGTTGTACCCAGTGGTAATCAAACAGAGACAAGGTCTAATAGGACACAAGAAAGAAGTAAAATGACAAAAAAGGGGTATAGTCATTTCTGTTGTACTTACACGTGTAGATTAAAAGGACGATCACCCATAAAGTTATTGTCTTCAGAAGTTGACATGTTGACTATATATAGAATACAATAACGTTCTTTCCATATATTGAACTTGATTTATTTTTTTATTGCTGTCTGATATACTGAAGCATGGACATATTTAGTCTCAAAAAACGCGTTTATCTAATATCGCAGTATATAATTAGACAATGGACAATACTCGTCCTGGTAACTATAGTATTTGCAATTACCAAGTAACAGCCATAACAACATTCATTGGTTGCTATAGATATCAAACATAATGGTTACCATGGTAAATGATGAAATTACCTGAATAGAAATGACAGATGAGGTGTATGTCTTTCTTATTATATAAATTGGTGTAACACACACTGATTCTATCATGATGGTGAGTGTTAACTGAGCTCTTTATTATTATTATTATATATATATGGGTAATCTAAATTGAATATTAGCATAGGCATTTTTTCTTCTCTCCACTACTAAATATGAGCTTTTTAACTTAGAATCCTAAACGATGGATTGTGTTATCTGGCTTGACTTTTTCAATGGTATCCAGTTGACTCCACCACTTGAACAAGAAAGTCTTACAGATGAGCTTGAACCAAGGAGTCATAGGCACATCTGTTGCTTGTAGTTAATATTTGGTCTCAAACCAGTCATTGATTTACTTACTGGGATCAGCGAACATAGCCTTCAATTCGTCAGCAGTGACATATTTAACATCACGAATTTCATTGATATTCACATTTAAATCAACATCAGCCTTCATAAAGAAGATATAGTCAACTAGTAGATGGTATCAGCAAGGCCATTCACGCACACACACACACATATATATATACACATACACACACATACATACACACACATACATACACACACACACATACATACACACACATACATATATACACACACATACATACACAATACTTACTCTCATGTTCTCCCCATTCTCCATCACTAGGTGCCATATAATGGATCTTGGTCAGGAACTTGAATTTATCGAGTGGTACCTGGGAGGCACGGATACCTAGTTCGTGATCCAATTTACGTTGTGCAGCAGTACGAGCGCCTGTTCATCCAATAGAAAGACTTTATTAGCTCTATTTGATTGGAAATAGGTTTGAGTTGCTTACCTAATTGATCTTCCTCGACCAATTCAGAAGCCATGTTGAGAGGGTGGGAACAACAAGTATTGGTCCACATATTGGGGAAAGTGATCTTTTCGGTGGCTCTCTGTTGAAGCAACAGTCTGTTCTTGGAATCAAACAGGAACACGCTGAATGCTCTGTGCAAAAGACCCTTCTTGATATTGGGCATCAAATGGCCTGTTATACAGTATCAGATGTCTGTAGGATGAGTCACTAACAGCTTTAACTTACAGATTTTCTTGGAATCAGCACCAATACGTTTGTCGTTTTCATCAACGAGAATGCACATCTCTTCCATGAGACGAACCTGTTCCTCATCATATCCTTTCAAGTCAGGGGCCATTTTAATGCTATTAAGAAATAAAGAGTAAGAGAGTGTGGGATGGTTTGTTTACTGTAATAATAGAAAGTAGAAGAAGGAAGGGGCAATAAGGAGGACTTTCAATTTCATATTTTATAGTGTATTAGACTTCGAATCAGTAACGGGGAAGTGGTATATAAAGTGGCTGAATAAAGTCATTGAAAATAAAAATAAATGTCAATAAACAAATGGATAGGTAGAACAATCAAAGACATATGTCTTAAATAGGGTAGGTGGTGACCATTAGTATTATGATATTATACTGCAATATGTATGACTGTATATACACACCATATACATGCATAATGTGTGTAGGGAGTATGTGTGCATATATATATATATATATATGTGTGTGTGTGTGTGTATGTGTATATATATATATATATATATACATATTGCACATATACATATTATATTTATAGTTTAGTTATTTGGGTATTATAAAAATGATACATTTAATAGTGTATTATTGCACTTCAACTTCTTCATGAAGACATATCTCCCAGAATAGCTCTGACTGTCTGATCCAACTAATACAGTCTTCTGGTGTAATAGTCAAACAAGCTGCTTTTATTCGGGGTGTCAGGGTGTCTGAGGAGGAAAGTGGATTTCGTTTGATGTGCTTCCTGATCTTGGCCCAACATTCTTCTACAGGGTTGAGGCGGGGTGAATAAGGGGGAAGAAATAAAGGCTTATATCCCCTGCTTTCTATTGCTTCTACTACATAGTTGGTATGCTGTATTCTGCTATTATCCATGACTATATACAGTCCATGCTTGTTATGTCTATCCAATACATCCATCACATTACGCACAAAGGTAACAATGTGATAGGCATTAATACGTTCCATTAACTGAGTGTCATCTGACATGGACTTCCTCTTCCTTATCTCAGACTGGGAGAACTCCTTTTCGATTGCCATGATATCACTTGGCTTCAATGGTTCCACTTTCGAGAAGTTGGTAATTCCAAATGGAGTGATACAACCAACAATACTCAGATTGACGCCCACTGAAGATGTCTTCTTTGTCTTTGGTGCAGCATCCTTCAATGACCAGACTGCACTCTTCAATGAATGAGAGTGGAAGACAGCCTCATCAATAAACACACAGTTTGTGGTGAATTCTATGCCTGCTGTCTTCCAGGCAGTGATCACATTGAACCGTAATTTATTAGACCTGTCCACATCTTTCTCTAATTGTTGAGGTGATGCATTGGTCAGTAATAGCCTGACATTCTCCTTCATGTATTTACGGAGATTGCTGAGTGAGATAGTGAGATCAGGAAAGGTCTCCAGCATAAGCTCCCTGGCATCTTTCACTGTGATGGATGGATTGTTATCAACCAGGTCTATCAAGAACTCGATGTGTTTTTGTTCCAAGTCATAGTGGTTGGCCTTTGATACACCATTTGTTTTAGACATCTTCTTCAGACACCCAGTAGGTAGGATAGTCCCACCACTCTTATTCCACTGTGCCAATATGTCATAGGCAGTAGAGCGAGGTATACTGCAGGCTTTTGCATGTTTAGCCACTGAACCACCTTGTTCTTGTATTAATTCAATAAACTGTTGTATATGTTCTGGTTTATATGCTTTATAGGATAGATGTTTTCCCTCTGCTGGTGGTTTCTCGACACGAGCAGTATCCTGTTCACCCTCTGCCTCTTCTTCTGTATTTTTAATAAGAGTAGTCTCATTGTGTACTGTCGATCGAGGATCATCCGTGTTATTGGCAAGTAACATTAGAGTGCACAGAGCAGAGGCATCTTGACTGTCACTCATCTCACCTTCCATTTCTTTATATATGGAGTCATTCATCACAGAATTATTGGATTGCATACGCTTATGAAAATTGAGATGGATTCAGTAAAAATAAATAAGAAAAAAAATTAAGAAAAAAGAAGGGGGAATAACGTCATCCTATTGAGATTGGGACGAACATGTTTATATTGTCTGGTAGGTGTTTGAAAACAACCTTGAGTGGATATACTCCCTCCCACTTCTAAGGCTCTATTGACTCGGTCTATATATGTGTATTTATGAACTGCTTTCATTAGAGTATAAGAACTCTCTCCCTCTATATAATGTGTATATATGAGCGGTTATATCCATATGTCATCCATAACTGATCTGAGGGTATGGCTGGATAGAGCAATGAATTTTTTCTTTATTCAATAGCCGATTGGGGTATACAACTCTTTTCTTTCCCCTAATGATACCAACGAAAGCAGTGATCCTATACTCACCAACACCCAGTAATGACAATAATATACACAACGTAGACACACTCACAGAACAGGGATGTTCTGGTCTGGTATCCCTGGAATCCCAGAGTAAATAACATAAGAGCACTATTGACATTCTATGGCGTTGGTACACTCACACAAATATCCATTAGACCCCACTATTATCGAACAGTTATTGGGCATAGATATCCATAGCAACAACAAAGTAAATATACATTAGACTAATTAAACCAACTGACTCTAATACGTTAAACAGAAGACATCTTTCGTGTCCAGGTTAGAATGACAAGTAATAAGAGATAGAACAGCCATTGATGATATTTATGTTAGATTCAATACTATGTCATTGGCCATTGTATCCAATTCATATTCCACTCAACTACTCGCACAGTCATTGGGATGCCTTTATTCCAAAATACCATCCATCACAGATATTATGGATATTGTGTCCGATGATCATCTAGACTGTATCTTCGTGGACACCACAGACTACACTCAACCATGGTCATTTATCAATGATTTGGTGGCTGTATTGATGAAATGTCCAGATATACTCAAATGTGTGATTAGTGTGATCCCATCACCCATAACCACACCCACAACTGAATGGTGGAAGGATATTGTGCCTGTTCAGAGCAACACAGTGAAGGAAGGGATCACTGTAAGTATAGACAAGAAGACATCTTTAATGGCATCCTATCTGCATCATGGATCTGTCAGAAGAGACACTGTTAAACAGTATAGGGTATCAGATATCTGTACACATGGTGGAAACAAGTCTATATTGGCATGGCACTTCTTATTAGAAATCAGTCATAAATTAGGCTTACTTCCCAAGTATGGGGCATAGAATAAAAATGAAATCATTCTTCTTTCTTTTCTTTATAAACATCATGGTCTTATTACAATCTGACTTGACTCGCTTAAGTAGCAGTCCAAACTATAAAATGGCATTGATAAACTCCTATGTAGATAATCAGATACTACAAGTACAGCAGTACAGACTACATGGGAAAGATGACCGTCAACCAGCAGACTGCTCATATACTGAATCATCTTATAAGACAACAAACACATATAAACATCATACTGAGGGCACATCTGCACAGACAAAGACTAAAGAGAAGAGTGATATACCCCAGAGAAGTAAAAGATCACCCAAAATAGAAGAATCAGTGAAGATACCCAATTCATCCAATCATGGTTTGAATCTATTGAAGGTAATCTATATGTGTGATAGGGCGTATACTGCTCTCTCATTTCTATGTACATAGACATTCAGTTCTCCCAATCTATGTTCCAAGAGATTAACAGTAATAGTCCTACACTCATACTCTGCATTAAATACTCATGTTTACTGTATATTAGATCAAATCACATCATCTATACAATCCTCAACTAGGAATATTCAATAAAGGGAAATCATCAGCCAAGGGTAAAATAGTCAAAGGAGGTAAAAGGGTTCAAAGTTATTATTATATATTTCTTCTTCTGCATTCTATTCATGCATTCTATTTAGTCCCAGAGGTAGTATTTTCTGAGAGGGAGTTTCTGAGGAAGAATAAGTCAGGAACCAGATCAAGGAAGAATTCTGAATGCTCAGATGCAGTATCAAGTGAACACATGAATCCAAAGATCTCTAGATTCTTTGCAGCCACTCACAACTCTCTTTCTGAGAGTGAGGAATCAAGCAAGCAATCTGCAAAGAAATGCTCGTCAACTTATCTTCCACCCCAAGACAATATTTATCAACAGAGTGGAAGAGTAGATCAACAACCACATCGTCTTCATCATCAGCCCCATGTATTCACAGCAGGAGAATATGAGCACCAGGATAAGAAAGACCTCGTAGGGGAAATAGAGAATCTTTTGGTGGAGTGTCGAAACATACCAGAAATCCACTTGGATAATAAAGGGGGGACTTTTGACTTTGACCGAATTCCAACTTATAGCTTTGCAAAATCTCCTCCAAACACATCATACCAGCCTTCCATCAGCCTTCCTCGACATAACCAGCTCACTCGACTCAATACCATATCATCACAGTTAAGTGAATCTATGCTCTATCCGAGTTCCTATTCCAGCATCAGGCAAAGCAGAACCCATTTCTGGGATTGGCAACTAGCTTCTATTTCTGGATACGAATCTGACATTTACCAGCCACTCGATCGTAGTGATGGTGTTGAAACGGATAGAAAGGAAATACAAGATTTCTGGAAAGGACAACCAAAACGATGGATGCGTCCTAAAAGAGAATAAAAAACATAAAAATAGAGAGAGAGAGAGCAGTGTTATTAATTAAAAAGAAGGTTACCAATTCCAGTTGGCTTTAATTATCTATTTTATTTATAAAGAATAAACTATGTCTGTACAACTACAGCTGTACTACTGTAACTTGGAGTGTATTTGCGAATGATCTTGGTTAATGCGCCTGAAAGAGTTCTCCAGGGAAACACCTTCACATCCTTCTCGATATTTCTGGGTTTAGGGTGAGGAAATCCCATGATCAACCTAAAGAATTCAGCTGAATCTGATTTACACTTGCTTACTGTCAAGGGACGGAAACCTTCAAGATTACGTCTGATCCTGTTCTTCTCTTCTACCGTAAACCTGACACCAATCAAGCCTTCCAGAAGATAGATACAGTCAACAGAAGTAATAAAATAATCATTCTTGTCTTTCCAGTAGATACAAGACACCACAAGTGGGGGTAGTTTCTGTATGATCTTTCCATCATCTTTCTGTTCGGCAAGATTGTTTCTCATTCTTTGTTCTTGATAGAGTTCTTGGGAGATGATATCAAACCCACATTCTACCAGATTCTCTACTTTCCCATGACCTTCAAATTGACGCCGCCAGAACTTGACTAGTCTTCTACCGTTATGCCATTCATCCTCACCCCATGCATAAGTCATGTCTTGAATATCACCGAAGATCTTAAGATGAGCCTTACCCAAAACACCAGCAAATGGGTGGTTGTTATCCATGGGTAGGGGATTATTATAGTTCTGAGAATGCATGACTGGATTGTGTGGACTGTTACTGTAGATGGAATAATTTATTCCTGCCATGACATTATTATTAGCAGCCAAGTTGTATCCATGCTGATGCTGTTCTTGCTGTCCGTGGATAGGCTGGCCATGGTAAGCATGTTGGTAATGATGGGAAGAGTGGCTGGCATGAGTCTGGGGATAGCCATTGTAGTTATAGCCATATAAGTTATAGTTCACAGGGTTGGGCTGGATAGTGATAGATACTCGACTTCCATTTCCCATTGGGTTTCCATTGTTTTGGAGGTACTCACTCATATAGCCATAGTTGATATTTCCTCTTTCGGAATTATACGAGGGCACCATGTTGTAGCTAGGTTGTTGGTTCACACTATGGTGTGTATTAGGAATGTCATTATTGAGTTGGTTCAGGATAGAAGCTGGATTCCTCTGATGAGAGGCCGACATCGACTGGGAGATCGGAATTCGTTGAGGTGTAGTCATGGATTGAATAGACTGAGTAGTTGTTTGAGAAACTGGCATGGGTTGCGAGATAGATTGGGGTTCTGCTTCTTGGGCTTCAGTAACAGGCTTCTCACTTGGTTCATCGTAAGGTGCCAACAATTGGTTGAACAATTGATCATCCTCTGTGTATGCGTATATGTTAGATTACCATTTCATTTTATTATTATCACATATTTCTATTTTATTTTATTTTTTTACCTGAAGAAGAAGTGCTGATCTTCTTGAAACCCTCCGATTCTAGTTCAGGTGAAGGGAGAGCTCTCTTCTTGGCATTTTCTAGAGTGAATAAATAAATATGGGTGATTGAGAGATATACTACCAATATGAGCATACCTTCTTTTCCTTCACTATAAGTAAACTCCCCGAAACTCCAGTGATCAGCCTCGGTCTCATTATCATTCTCGTACACATGAATAGATAGTGGCACATTAGGAGACTCGTACTGTGTATCAGATAGCTTGGGCACCTGTCCAACCAGGGTGATCCACAACAGAGATGGATCAGCGTTGGGGGAAGCAGTAGGGGCTTTTTTATTCTTCTGGTCTGTTTCGATAATTAATTTACCGAATACCAACTTCATAGGAAATATATTTTCTATCTGGAATGAGATTTCTGGCATAGGCATTTCCAATACCACAGTCATTGTAGAGTCAAATGTCCCCATTTGTGGATCCCATTGTATCACACGTGGCCTGATGTAAGGAGGAGAGATAACATTGGTTGTTATCGGCACAGGAAATTCGATTTTCGGCTTCACATAATCTAAGCAAATTGATCAATTATGGATAATATTAACTAATTTGGGCAAAAACAAATAAAAGGGAAGTTTGATCCTTTGACTTTACCATGATTCAAATCAGTATCAATTGCAATGTCTTGGGTTATTTCTGTCATATTGAAAGGGAGTATCCGAGTAACTAGATGGTATCAATGGGATCAGGCTACCTGTATATAATTGAAGAGATAGATGGCTTACCTGTCAAAAAGTTGGAGATTGGGGATAAGGAAAGAAAAAAAAAGAGAAGGTGAAGTATGGAAATATATGATTGATCTGTATTATGGCTGCTATGATATGTTGTATTATACATTCAATAGTAAATATATTAAGTGGAATTGTTCTCTAATGTTACTTCTCTGAACCTATCATATCCAAAGATAATGCAGTATTATAATAACACCCAAGGTAATATATTAATGATCACTCGGGAATATTATATGTCATGATTGATGAATGGACTAGTGATGTATAAAGTGTAGGGGTTTATATATATATATATATCTCTATATATACAGGGAAGAATTTCAACTTGTTTTATTGTAAATGTAGGTGAATTCATTGTTCATTAGAAAAGTAAAAGATAAAACAGAAAGGACATGACTTAAGTACATATATTTATATATATATATGTATATTTATATATGTATACACATATAGAAACGATTATGGGTAAACAAATGCATCTTTTTTTTATAAATAGACATACGAGGAGGGGGGGGATGAGGGGAAAGAGTGTGTGTATATATCTATATATCTATATATATAGAGAGAGAGAGAGAGAGACAGAATAAAAAGAAGAATAAAGAAGGTGAGTGTAGAGGTTGATTGTGAATAGACGTTAATAAATGGCATGAATAAATAGATAGATAAACATATATTTATATACATATATCAAATTATTCATTATTAGTTGGCAGAATAGATTGATTGCATTGTTCAGATGAGAGTATAGACTATGCAGTAATGGACTACATACCATTTGAACTATATCTTGATTTACTTTCATTGCCCAAAGTAGTAATAGATGGCTCTTGATTGAAATTAGATAACCATATGTGACTATTATACTTTTCAGGTGCAGAGCAAGGAGAGGACAGTTTGATGTCTTCTTCCAGATGATCAGTATCAATCACCGGTGGATTGGCAGTGGATGAGAAGAAGAAGTTATAGTTCTGTTCAATACGTGATCGTTCATTATTGGTTAAAAATACATCGTTGGATTTCATAATTCCTGAAGGATAGATGGGTGTATTGGGTGCTGTTTGAACCTCTATGGGAGATTGATGCATAACATAGTCAACAGGAAAATAATTGGTTGGAGTCATAGGATTATTAATAGTGTCAATAAAATGAGATGGATTCTGCCTTTCTTTTAAATTATTTCGAAGGGATGATTCAAGGAATTCTATTCGTGAACGTTGTATTTCAACTATATTATATGCCTTATTCACTTCATCCGTAAGGAACTTGTACATCCTTAAATATCCTCGTCGTAATTGAAGCATTTGAGAGCGGAGTTCCTCTTCCTGCGTAAGTGAGTGGTGCATCATTAAATCATGCGGATGATGATGATTATTATTATTATTATCATTATCATCAGCCTGCTCAAACTCGCCTTCTGACTCGTCTTTAATGGGTGGACTGAAGTGAGTGGTGTTGATTTCGGGTGAGGTGGATAGTTGAAGGTTAGATGGATAGAGGTAGGAAGGGGTGGTGTCTTCAGGTAAGTCTATTTCTTGGGGATTCTCAAATATCATATGTAGTGGGGGGTTTTTGTAGTCTGCAGATATATTTGGTTGCTGTAGAATGACAGTTGAAGAGACCGAGGAGCCTGATTGACGTCTATCACCAGGATCTACTGTATCTTCATTATCTGATTCATCTCCTGAGCCAGTATTCAAGATTGTATCTGGATCCTCATCAGTCTTACTTCTTTTTCGGCGCGAATAACGTGGAGTCTTCCTACGTATCAAATGAAATAGATCACGTCGGCCAGGTCTGAAATGTATATGATGCCACCGACATGTCTCCTTATCTTTACTGTCTTTTGATTTGCGGGCATCAGTGTCTCTTTGAAAACCATAGATCTATAGATTGAATGATTTAGGTCTCTCTGTGGATTATGTATATAGGTTATAAATATCTATCTGTGTATGTATGCATGTATCTATCTATGCATATATGCACGTATATATATATGTATATATATATATATACATTTATATATAGATATAGATATAGATATGTAGGTATGTATCTGTGAACTGGAGCTTACATTCAATTGTCTGACAAATGAGGCAAATTTACAATGCTTGAATAATTTGGGTAGGACTATTTCAGTGAATTCTATAACAAGAGAGTGAGAAAAAGAGGAATAGAATCATCTGTCTGTTTGATTATTTTACTTGGTATACAATCGATAATGAACATGTATATCCCATTATGCCTACACCATCTTGCATATTTCTGTCCATCATCAGGTGCCTGTAGACATCTAATAGATAATTAATCACTAATTAGTCACATATATATATATATATATATATGCTTACTGATATAGTTTGGACACAAATCCAGCAATACCACGTTCTGACTGATTAATATCCTCGTAATCCATATCAGAAGGCATCAGTCCATGATTCCATGGTGATTGTGGCAGCCTCATTAATGCCGTATCCTCAGATGGCTGTAATATCTGCAGTGTAGGGTCCAATGGCCTATGGCAAACTGTGTAGGGATACTGTTGGTATTGAATTGAATTAGTGGAATCAACGGAATAATTTTGGTAGTCCATGAATTATATTAATTAATATGTTGCTTAGATATAAATTATATTATTGTTGTTGTGATATTATACATGTATTTGTGTATGATATATACTATAGAATAGAAGCTGGTAAATACGAAGAATATTACACACTGTTAATTTATCTACCTCGTAATAAATAACATATATAAATACACTTAGTATAAACAAAGCAACAGAAAATAAAAAGGGAAAAAAAAGAAAGAAGGTTTCAAGTCATTTTTAAACTTTATATAAGTATTGATGTGTGTGTGTGTGTGTGTGTGTGTGTGTATAAACATTACTCCTCTTTTGCGTCACCTAAAATAAACTCCTTCCCCTTCATTTATAAATATAACAATTTGCACAACATACTCTTTATTTCTATCGTTTGCTATTTTTATTTCCCATTTAGTTGCCATGGATACCCATCTCATTCATCACCCTCTTGTAGATCTTCCCTGATGGTTTCTCGACAGGAAGATATCCATTTTGGTGCTTGATCTTGTCAATCCACTGAGATACAATCACTGCAAGATGTGTAAATATATATTTCTCGCATAGTAAACTTATTCCCAAATTCACTGATGCCAGGCAAACTAAAAATAATCTAAATCCAAAGGGGAGAGCTTCTAATTCTAACATATTCACCAAAAAACTGGGTGGTGCTAACACACACCATGTTGTAAGGACTATCAACACCGTCAATGTCAACACCAGTCTATGATTCGTCCAGATGGGCTGTCTATAAGGTGGTCCCACACTAAAGACAACAGCCACTAGTATATATTGATAACTGGAGATCAAGAACAGTACTGTGTTCTCATAGCAGGCAATATTCTGTCCATTGGGATCAAACTCAGGCTGTGTGTACCTATTTTGTCTTTCTCAATAAATAGGCTCTACTCTTAATCTATTAGTTCTCCTTACCATGGTTGTTGGTGAGTAAGCCAGTACCCAAACATCTGGAAGCCAGAGTTTATTATGATCTGTCCAATTAATGAAGTCAACACCTTTTTGGACACAAGGCTAGCGGTCGGTCTTTTGCGGTAAAGATGCGGCCATGCTTCCGTGTATCCCACTTTGTATAACAATCAGGTTCAGTATAAATCATTCCACTTTTTTGTTTTGTTATATACATGTACTTACTGTACACAGCAATGGGTAATATCAGAAACAGGTCGATGTATAAGAACTGGAAGTCACCCAGATTACTGCCAAAAGCGTACAACAATGTGACAGAGGTGAATTGAATCAGACTATAGAGTGCCATATACTTGAAACAACTGAAACTGGTCACTAAAGCAGCACGTCCTTCCCTGATCATTTCATTTAAGTTAATAATGTCAGTTAAAATATTTTGCTCTATTTAGTCTTACTTAATCACATCAATGACACACTCAATATCCATTGTGTTACTGGTAAAAGGGGCTGCCACAGATGCTTCTGCCTCAGAAAGTGATATGCCAATGTCACCTGCCTTTAATGCACCACAATCATTTGCACCATCTCCACAGAATCCAACGCAATAACCTATATTCTGAAGTTCATTCACCAGTTCCTGCTTTTCATCAGGTGACATTCGTGCGTAGATGGCTCCCTTGACAAGCATTCTGCGTAATACCTCCACTGATGCATGATCCACCATCCAACGGAATGCCTCTCCCGTGATGGCCAGATAATAATCTTGTAATCCATGATGATAGGGGTATCCATAATTACTACCCTCTCTTATACATGGCTAAAACAGAATAAGTATATAAATAACAGCAACATGGTAAAAGCATATCAAGGGAGAGGTGGATTAAAATAAAGGGAGTATTAATAGATTATGAGTTTTCTCTCTTACCTGTAATGTATCTGTAGACAATTCCCTGCCTTCTTGCACTACACTCTCCCAATTTAACTCAGAGTCAGGATCCACAGAGGACCCTTTAAGAAATACTGGTATATACACCTCCGCTGATTGATCGATCAATCCGCATTCTCTAGCAACACTGATGGCTGTCAGAACATTATCACCTGAATAAACAAAAAGAGATGATTATTAAAGGGTAAATGAGGTTACTGATGGAGTTAGTGATATTATAAACAAACATGGATGCTCCCCTTATTCCCTTTTGAAATATAATAAACAAAAGCACACCTTCTTATTTAAATAAATGTACGTTTCAATGATAATTTACCAGTGCACATAATCTGTCGAATATTGGCATTACGTAGAGTACTGATGGCAGACATCGTTCGAGGTTTCAACTTGTTCTCAAAGATAATAAACCCAAGAAAGGTCAACTGGGCCTCGACCTCAGGTCTGGATGTATTCTGTGGTGAGTACATATGTTACTAGAATAGTATTTTACTCTCTCTTTTTTTTACCTCTTTAGTTTGTGTAATTTGTGCCATTTAACACCTGTTAATTGTCTGGAAGCACATGCAATGACACGATATCCAGAGTGGGTGTATTTATATAGCCTTTCATGATAGTCTTCGGGCACTATTCAAATATTCAAGTTAATATATGCACATATATTTGTTTATTCTTGGGGAAAGTAAAGTAGAGTGAACATTTACTAGATTCAGGTGTGCATATATCTTTCATCACTTCTGGTGCTCCTTTCACAAATATTTCCATTGTTGGACTTGCCAATCGTCTAACAATAACACTCATCCTTCTCAGGGAGGATACAAATTCAAATGTATGAATAATACCAAATTCAAGAGGTGCAGTTTCACCATTCTACAGTAAGGTAGTTAGTTTATGTATATACAACTCCCCCTTTTTATCACCACTTTACCATTGGCAGATTGATATTCTGGCGACCTCCCAATGGTCGAACCACAGTAGGCATTATACCTATCTTCGCACTCTTCTTCGAACTGAGTCCTGTTAATTCACTTCGAGACTTCAATCCCATCGATGATATCCCTCCACTTTCTTCCAACTCCCATTGAGTGAATTCAAACATTTTCAGGTCAAGTGGATCCCCTAATAATTCACCACCCACTATCTTCAGGGAGTGACAGGTCGTCATGGTACGCAATACTTTGGTCAATGTAGATGAACTATCTTCGTTATTGAGGTCTATCTGAGATACTTTCTTACACTCTTCATCAAACAGTTTCCTGCCATCACTGATCACCACTCCTCGAATACCATAAATGTCCAATCCATCTTCTGTCAATGTACCTGTCTTGTCGAAACACATGCAGTCTATTTTGCCGCCAATGTTCACTCTTGGTGGAGATATGCAGAAGATGCCTATCTTCTTCAATCTTCTAATAGCAAAACTGGTACCAATAGAGAGTGTGGCTGGAAGTGCAGGTGGCACAACAATAGTGATCAAATCGAGTGCTCTCAAGACCATCGTAACAGAGTCGATACCGAGTCGAATGAAGTTGATGGAGGATATCATGAAGCCAATAAGGGCTACAAAAAAGATGAAGATGAGCTACAGCTCTACATGTAACCCACACGACTTACCAATAATAGACAATACACCAATGAATCGAAATGAATCTCTGTAGAATCGAAAGTTGTTTGGTTTAGGGAACAACATGGTACGAACCAGAGCCCCTTTTGCAGAACTGAATCCTGTTCTGGAGACTACTGCAGTAGCAACCGATACATTATCTCCACCTCTCACTCTCACCATCTTCGTGCCCATAAATAGGAAATGTTTTGATATTTCAGCAGGTACAGTACTCGTGGACAGATTCATCTTACGGAGAACGATGTCATTGATTGGTGATTTCGAGACAGGGACAGACTCACCGGTCAACATAGATTCATTCAATATACAATCACCTGTTACCAACATGGCATCACAAGGCACTGTGTTTATATTAGTGATATCTATCAGATCTCCCGGGACTAAGTCAATCGAGCTTATTATCTTCCCTAATAGATAAAATGTATTAGAGTACTCAGTTGATTTGATATAGAGGTAAACATACATGATCCACTACGGAATACTCGAACAGAGCATTCAAAGAAAGACATATCCCTCATTCGTTTGATAGTCTAAGATAAGTGGATTCGCTTTCAGTACATTCACACATATCACACACATATATAAAAACAAATTCGTATCATAATTACTTGTTTTGTCTCAACTAAAGATGAAAGGATACTAAATGCACTGATAATGAAGATACAGAAGGCATAATAATAGTAGTCATCCATGCACCATAAGAGGATACTTCCTATCTGAAATACATAGAATGGATTCAATACTTCATCAGTCAACAGTTTCGAAGTCGGTTTCTCTCTTATATTAATCAGATTGGGGCCAAACACGGATAGTCTAGACCTGTACTTCTCAGATGATAATCCAGATTTCATGCTCTTCAGGCTATTCCAGCTCTGATCCTTCCAGAATCTATTTAGAGGATGGTTAGAAGACAGAGTCTATAGATTCTTCCTTCTCTTTACCCTATAATCAGAAACTTATTCAATAAAGGGTGGAATCCTAAGCGGTTATATCTATATTCCACCAAGATCAACTGTGATATGATCTCATCCATATTCAATAATTGGCGTGCATCATCTGAATGGACACTCAATTGACGTATTTCTGCTTTGATCTGATCATATGAGAAGACTGAACCCACTGATCCATTGTAGAATTCACGATGAGGTCGAATGATCTCTATTTCATTGTATTGGCTCTATTGACTCTTTAGTAAAGATTCGAGGACCATTATGAAACCCCTTTCTTTTTTACCTTGAATACCAGCCATTCAGCATCCTTCAAGGGTACTTTGATGCCTACCCATGAAACATACCAAGTAGGAACCCACCTAAATAACAACCAGACTATGCCTAGTGACAGCACACACATCAGTTGATATAAGAATAGATTCAGTCTGTTGTGTTTATATCCAGCTATAGTAATATAAACATCTTCTTCCTCTAATAGTAATATCTGCTCGTCTTTTGTGTCGGTTGGAATTTCATTTAGCCCGCTTATACGTGTATCATTCTTAGATATAAACATCTTGTGTTGTGATATGTCCCTGCTATGAACACTTTCTGATTCACTCTCTGTATCTATATTCTCATCACTCGTGTTTAACTCCACATCACTCTCACTCTCTGTCTCACTTTGCTCGTCGTTATTGGGTCTACGTCTAAATAAGCCTGTTCGGTTGGTATGTCTGGTGGAAGAGCCAGTATAGGAAGAGGGTTCTATGGGTTCGTTGAGTTGAACTGGCGGTGCATTGATAAGTGGCACAGTCGAGTCTCGTCTGTTTACTTTGTCGGGAACTATGGGTGAAGAAGCTCTACTTGACTCTAGACTGGATGTACCATAGATAGCACGTGGTTGGTTCGAAGGAGTTGACATTATGATAGAGACAATGTTGATATGAAGGGCATAACACTCACACACACAATAATAATAGGGAGAAGAAAGGGAAAAAAATAGGTGAGTGGGTGACTATTTATTTGAATGGAGTGCCAAAAAAGGAATTTTTTTATATTTTTGACCCTTTTGTGAAATGACGTCTTCTCTCTTCAAGAATACCAATCTAAGAATAATAATACAAAGCTAGCACCCAGTAAGAATGCCAGCATAAACTTACGACTGCCCTTGTTTCTTTCTTTAGCTGAGACCAACTGCCGATTACCCTGTTCTACTCTGTTGTTGATAGAAATAGCATCTGCATATAATCTGTCGGTTTGAATGGTCTGTACTGCCAGATGATTGGTTAACTGGGTCTGAAGTGTGGATATCTCTAACAATGCCTTCTCAGCACTCTTGACCTGGTTCAATGTGCTGTTCAACTGATCCAACATCATGCTGTTCTCTTTCTCTAACATCTGTATCTGCTCTTTACTAAGATGTTCACTCTCTAATATCTGCATGACTTCATCTTCTTCCTGTTTGATTGTATCGATATCTGATGTAGTGGCCATGGGATCACCTACATACATTGATTTCGACAGTAGATTCTCACTCTGTTCTATTTCCCTGTTCAATCTAATCTCTTGTTGCTCTTTTTGTATCATAGACACTTCCATCAGCTTCTTGTTCAGCAGCCATGTTATACTGCTGTGGTGTACTAATATAACATCTTCATTCGTGTTATTCTGGAGTACTGACAGTATCTGGTTGATGAAATGACCAGGCTTGAACATCATTTTCTCTCTTCTTATCTTATCTGCCTCCTCCAGTTCTTTGATACGGTCAATACATCGCCTGATTATCAGTTTAGCCTGGAAGTCTATTTCATCACGCTCATTGTCTGTCAGGTGGTGGATGTTCATTGGGAATAAAGAGAACAGTGAACTCTCTCCACCTTCACCCACTGATAGATTCATGGTTGTTGGTCTATGCGAAGTGGACCTTGATATGACACTGTTGTTGTTATTCAAATAAGGTCGTCTTATAGATAGCAGAAACCGTCTTAAGCTCTCGATGTGTTGGTAGATACGATAGGCTTCTTTAGTGAAGATATCGTATGATAGCTCATCTCTTTCTCTCTTTCTGGGGGCTGGTTTATTTGCTATTTTAGATGCTTCTGCTTCCACTAGTTGCCTGAATTCACTTGTACGATTAGTCATATTTATAAGGATAGAGTGGAAAATAAATAATTTAAATAACAAAAAATGAATAGGGCTATCAACGTGATTGATACTCCGCATAGTCATGACAACCAAGAGGATGTACCTATGGATGAAGATCTCTCTTTGGATGCATATATATACACATATACCATTAGAGTAAAGGCCACATTATATTTATTCTATTGTTTGTGCCTCAGAATATGAAGCAATTAAACTTCAATTACTGGCATAGAAGGAGAAGATAAACATGCCATAATAGGGAAATAAGACTCGTTAGATTATACTTCATTACCCAAAAAATGAAGTATAAACATACACTTACCACATGCAGTTAATCTTGACAGTTCAAGGGCTAATATCATAATAATTAATTCACTGTAACAGTCAATGTTATACCACGGGGGCAGCTGGAGATGAAGAGTTCTTTGTCCCGGATTTGAATAGGTGAACAGGCACTTAACCACCCAAAATGATCTACTCTTTACTGCATTCTGAAAAGATAATTCCCATAATGAACAGTTCTTGGACCATTAAAGTCAGCATATTAATGTGTATTATCAGACTATATATATTATGAGAATAAGGTTGGTCTCTTATGGGTACATGTGCCCCTACTTATTATAGAGCTATAAGTGATAAAAATAACTGTGTTAACGTATTTTGTATACAATGACTGTGAGAAGATGAATGAAAGAATAGACGAGTGTGTGTGAGTGATAATATGGAATAAATTCATGTTTAGTCACAGTACTACCATGAAATATATTAGGCCCAGCTGTACAAAAGAGGTAAATGTTAAGATGTGCATTGTCTTGGGACTTGGCTGTATTGGTGAATAAACCAGGAATAAAATGCCTGGTACTTAATATGTGTGGTAGAGAGTGTAACCATGACTGTTCTGACACATTTCTGCAAATGGATGAGCCAATATCTGATGGTAAACAGTCAAATAAGAACACTTAAACCCTTGATAATCATAACTAAACATATTGAACCTTATGTGTATGGACATGTTACTTTGTGAGTATAGCTTCATATGACAAAGAATCATTTCATAATGTAGAATGTCAACCAGGGCACGATAAATGCTCTTCAAACAATGGGATGGTTATAATTATTATTGGGAAACATGATCAATCTATTAAAGGCTGAAAGTAAATATAGAACATACCATTGTAGTAGACACTCCATAATATAGCCTCCATTTAGCAATAATGAACAATAGCAGTGCTATAAACAAAAAAAAGTATGAACTGACAATGACATTTGTATGAATAACAATAGCGTACCATCCACCCTTTAGATGAAGATGAAGATGAGCAATAGCATTAGAGATGCAATCTATTAAACATTGTGTATTATTAAGCTCAAGCATTATCAGAAGTTATCAGCTGCATATATTCATGCTACTGTTTTCTCACAAACAATGTGCATCAACATTCACGCACACAACAAATCTTTAAATAGATTTCTATTTCTATACTCAAATTAAATAGTCTGAAAATACAATGCAGGATGTGGTGACTATATCGTGTTGAAATGTCAGGAGTGGGTATTTCAGTCTATCGCTTGTGTTCCTATACCATACAGACATCAGTCTCCATATGAGGCATCAGGAGTTCATATCTTACCAGCAAATTCTAAAGGAGAGAAATAGATATCCGATAGTACGGAAGCCATGAAATTAGATCAGCAGTATACATGATCATATTTAGATAGAGTGACTGGATAGTATTGCATTGGAAGCAGAGCAACAGATCAAAACAAGCACCATATTGACCAGCTTCTTTTCTTGATTTCTTACTCTGATCACCCTCGACATCTAGGTTGCACCATAATGTTTGCCAAGCAGGGTAAATGTGTAGAGCGATCCTCATGTTAAAAGATTTTCGAGACTGCTATAAATGGTATAGCTATATTTCAACTTATAGAAACCAAAAAGGGGCCAAAAAATGAAGCGGGTAGTACGCGTACTGCATATCACTTTGGTAGACACAGTATTGATTTTGTGACTCGAGAAATATCTTCATACAACCATATAAAAATGGTCATGCTCTTTATGCCTAGTTCCTAAAGATATACATACAATGGCTACCTGAAGTACTCTATCACCCTATTTCAAGATAATTCATGAAGGCATTCGGTGGCATCGTTTTTAGTCATCTTCCACTCTTCCACTCTTTCCTTTTTTATTCCAATCCGTGTAAAGAACTGACCTACTTGGCCTTTACCTTTTACAAGCATCATGATATCTGATTCTGTTCCCAAACCCCTCCATGCCTGATAATCATTTGTGAGGTCATATAAGGAAGTTATGTGATGATCGCTGAATTTATCCAATAGTATTTAACTATGATCTCCAGGGTTCTTTCTCTTCTACTGTGTGTTGGTAATAGAAGACAACGTATTGGAGCCCCGTAAATACAGGTATAATGATGTGCCAATGACTGAACTCTTTTAATATCCTACTTTTAACACAATTACGGGTAAATCTATATTCTTCAAATAACATAACCACTTATTAATGCTGTACTCGAATATTCTTTTTTTTGTGCTATAATATTTATTTATAGACTATTCCGTGCTCATTTACTTGTAAAGTCAACTCACCATAGTAACTGTTGAAATACAAATTCCGCCTGGTTTCAATTATTTGTTAGAAATCAGGAACCCCCAAGAGATAAATAAACACAATAAACAGATGGGTATCAATAAATGTAAATTGATGATTACATGACTACCGCTACCATAGTTAATTACCATAGTAACTGAATATATACTTCTTGACAGGAAATAAGATGGATAGATTGACAAGTGATAAATAAGTTAGTGTATATTACAACATGTGCATCTAAAACTAGCTTGCTCACTGATCTGACAATGTTAGATTATTTTTAGACTACAATAGTGTCTGTCGATGTTGAGCTGTACTCTGCGACCTGTAGAATAGCTTCATTTCACACGTTTACCTCTTTATGTGATGGAAATATAGTAATGATAGCATCCAGATGTGTCTATTATTCAATTACATTCGAATAAATTGATAGATTGTATGTCACACAGTATTCCCATCATTCATTGAATATTAATCAATTAACAATAAACCTAAACTATATTCCCCCATTTAAACAACAGTTCTATGCAACCCGCTATTTACACTGAAGGGGTATCTATATCTTTTTCTGTATCTCTATATATACACTTCCCTTGACATGTAGACACTACTCACCCCACTCTAACTAAAATATACACTGTTGAATGTGACCTATCTTCTAGTTACCATAATAGGTAAACAGTGTACTATGTTACATCAAAATATATGAAAAGTAACATAGAATAGAACCTAATAATAATAAGATCGGCTTTAGAGTACCACGAATCACTATTAAGAACCATTTTAATTGGAAGTGATTTAAATAGACGTTACTGTACACATGCAAAGTCAAGGACGATAAAAAAACCTATTTATTCGAGTTCATTCAGAATTGAAGCAACTGCAGACCTCTTTCTCTTCTTTTTTTTTATTATTCTTCCTCCCATTCCTTTCATTCTACTACTTCATCTGCATCCAACAGTAGATTATTATCACGACTCATGCTTACAAAGACATTAGCTTTGTTGGCCACATCATGGCTAATTGCTACTAGTTCAGCTTCTCCTCTTATCGTATCCCAGAGTGTCTTACACTCGGGCAACGGAAACTTTATTCTCCAACTAAATAAGACCACTTGCATTAAACATTGTAAATTTTTTTGTGAATATAACTTGACTCTTTAACAATGAACTCATCCCTTCTCTTTTAGTTCTGCCTCAGTTTATAGACAACGCCTTTGAGATTGTCGCTCATTCTATTGGTGAGCATAACTTGGAAAAAAGAAGTAATCGAATTGTTAGACGTGACACCGAAGTCGAGCAGGTCCATGTAGTGGATGCCTTTGATATTGGTGGTGCCTTCAAGGCTATTAGTGTCACATTTGACGATCTCAACATTGTACAATCCTTATTATCATCATTTGATTACGAGATAGTGAAATTTATTCCTGACCAAGACATTCATTTCAACTTACCCACTAAACCTCAGAACAAACGCAAGAAGAGAAGCACATATAACTCTTCACTCGTCAGTAATTTCGATTTTGAGCATTTACACCATGATAAAGACTGTCCTTTCGCACCTCAGAACTTACAAGCTGCTGGAGTAAAGACCACCAAGAAAGTGGTAACTATCAAAAAGGCCGCTGTATTCAAGAAACCCAACATTGCAAAGCTCGCTACCACCAAGACTACCACTAAGAAGACCACCAAGAAGACTACCAAGAAGACTACCAGTAAAAAGGTAACCAAAAAGACTTCAAAGAAGAGTACAAAGAAGAGTACAAAGAAGAGTACTAAAAAATCTACCAAAAAATCTACCAAAAAATCTACCAAAAAATCTACCAAGAAGACTACCAAAAAGTCTGCCAAGAAGACTACCAAGAAGACTACCAAGAAGACTACCAAGAAGACTACCAAGAAGACTACCAAGAAGACTACTAAAAAGACTACCAAGAAGACCACTAAGAAGACCACTAAGAAGACCACTAAGAAGACCACTAAGAAGACTACTAAGAAGACTACTAAGAAGAGTACTACCCCTAAGATTTCTGCTACAACTACTAGTGCATCTGCCACCCCATTGCCTACTGTTAACCTTATTGGTAATGCTGTCTATGCCAAACAAAATGATGCTCCATGGAATCTGGTTCGTATCTCTCAACGTGATCGTGATTACAATGATCCTTACATTTACAATGAAGATGCTGGGTAAATATTAAGAAAACTAGATTGATTATATAGATTAGAGATACTCACCACAATTATTACTATAGATCTAATGCTTATGTATATGTTGTTGATGATGGCCTCAATATCCATCATACTGATTTCGGGGGTCGTGCCTCTTGGGGATGGTCCTCTTACTCCGGTGTCTCTCCTCTTGGTGATGGCCACGGTACTCATGTTGCTGGTATCATTGCTAGTGCCCAATATGGTGTTGCAAAGAAGGCAAATATCATTGCTGTCCAAGTTCTTAATGAAGAAGGTAATGGTTCTATTACCAGTTTATTAGCCGGTCTCCAATGGGTGTCCAACCATGCTAAAAAGCACAAGGGTCGTGCCCTTATCAACATGTCATTGGGTATGCAGTTAGGTGGAGAAATGACTGCTCAGATTAAATCATTTGATCAAGCTGTTACTGCTATTGTCAACGAAGGTATTCCTCTTATTGCTGCTGCTGGTAACTGGAACTGTGATGCATGTGATGTCCTCCCTGCTAGTAACAAGAATGTCTTGACAGTTGGTGCCACTGATAGATTCGATTCCATGAGTGGTTACAGTTGTTTCGGCTCATGTGTCAACATTCTTGCCCCCGGTGATGATATCAAGAGTACTTATATCAACTCCAACTATTCCACCACTATTTTATCCGGTACTTCCATGGCTACTCCCCATGTCTCTGGTGTTGCTGCCTTGTTGATCAGTACTATGGAAAATGCTACACCCGCTAAAGTATACCAAGCCATTAACCAATTGGCTTCCAAAAACCTTATCAAATCCGTCAGTAAAGGCACTCCTAACCTCTTATTGTTTAATGGTCAACAAATGACTTCCTAATTTATTCATACACGCTCTTTCATCTAATAAAAAGACAATAGTAATTACAGTGCTTTAAGAATGATCGTCCTGTACAATATTATTAAGGTCAAAAAGCCCGTTCTTATTGTTGTTGTTATCTTACTAGTATTTTATTTGATAAAGAGGCATACAATGTACATTTTAGTGAGATAACAATTTTTTTCATAAGGGGCTAGTAAAACATTTCACTATAGAATACATATAAAAATGTATTCATTGCACTGAGAATAATAACATCTAGAGAAGAAGAAGATATATAGGTGATTAACAGGGAATAGTAACGAGTGAATAATAATAAAAAGAATGAACGAATGTATAAATGAATGAATGGTTAGTGAGTGTGGTTATTCTGGATAGCATCTACTTCTTCACGTAATTCTTGAATCACGCATTCGCAGAATAAAGTCATTACTTTATTCAACATATTCAGGCCTTTGTCTGTCTTGCGAGCTACTTCAGATGGGTCAAATATACCAAAGTTAAGCTCAAAACGGAATTTACAAGCCCTGTTTCAAAAGTTAGTCTTGGAGTAGATTTTAAGAAGGTGATGTACTTACGCAGTAAAGAATCGTAAATTCTCTATGGCACGGTAGGTTCTCTTGCTGTCCTTGTGTATCTTACTGATAAATCCAAATGGACGTCGGGATTTCCTTACTATACCATTGTATGCATTGCATAATATGATACCATCACTATATTAGATAAATGTTAGATTTAATAGATGATGCCCAACAGTGGACTTACGCCAAGGACTGTAAGAATTCTTCCTCATTCTCATTTGGGTCCGGGAGAGAATGGCTGATAGAATGATCCTCCTGATTATCCAACAATAAAGCACGGTATCTGCCTATTTCATTATAACCGTCAGTTTATCAACTCATATCTATCTGTTATGTGTGTCTATTCACCTAATGGATCATCCACAAAGGATCCTCTTTCGAGCCAGACTGGTATGTTGCTATGGGAAGAAACACTATCTGTCTTCTCACTATCATCATCTGATGCACCCAAGATATGTGTTTTGCCCATCAAAGCCTTTATTTCAGGAGTGAACAAGGCAGGTGGTCTACCGATATGATGAGGTGGATTAAAGGCATGTGCTTCAACTACTTCAAGATAGTCATGAATCGACCTTCTTTCCTTCTCCAGTAATTTGAAATCAGATGACTTATATAAGAATCCATCTTCCTCTTCTTCCTCCTCTTCCAGCCTATGCTGATTCTCCATTCCTTTGATCGATTCCAAGAGATCCAAGGCAGAGTGTCTTAATTTGCTCAGGGCCTCATCTGTCAAATCCTCTCTATGAGCTGTATAATTACGCACTGACTGGAGCATTTTTGTAGCAGACTGTATGAGAGGTAGTATCTGGAATGAACCACCTTCAGCCTCTGATTCTGATTCTGTCTGTGAAGAAGAAGAAGAGAGATTGGGCCCGGTGACCATAGCCCAAGTTGAGAGTGTGACCTGGATGTCATGGAAGCACTGACTCAGTAATACGTCCAAATCAGTTTCTACATCCAAATCAATCCAACTTGGAGGTGGTTCTTTGGGTGTAGGCAAAGATTCTTCGAAATCCTCTGGTTCCTCACTCAATATCTTATTGAATCCTAGTGTTCCTACCCTTTTTCATAATAGTTATTTAGTCTATCAGTCAAAAAATGTCATTTCGGTGCACCTTACTTGTTTACTTTCAGGTCTCTTTTAGCATAGAAGTTCTGTAGTCTCTCAATAGAACCAAGTGTCATAACAGACGATCTTCTTTGTGCTGTTTCATCAAAGGGGTTAGTTCAAGTACTATCTTCTGCTACTTCTTGTCTGTGATTACCTGATTTGGCAAATCCCTTGGTCTGAATACCATTGATAGGCTTCAGATATCTTCTTCCAAAAGGACTGGATGCACGGACTATGTTATCATTCTGGTGACAGACAGCAGACACTCTTCTTGCAAAGCCAGAAAGGTCATCATCAGTCAAAGGAGGATATTCTGAGCATCCATCAGAATAGTCAGATGTGGTTGCAGAAGATGCTGTATCCAAAGGATGTTGCAACATGGGTTATCCAAACTAAAAGAGAAGAGGGTTCAATAAAGAGTGTGATAAGATAGTTGGTTATACTGTACCTTATAAAATAGAGGAGTGTATGAAACAAGGTATTTTGGTACAAGAAGAAAGCTTGAAAAAGAAGACCAAGAATGAATGGATACACCAGACTGAAGCGGTCTATTTGTTATGAGCTGCTTATTTATGTCATTCCCCTTTTTTTGATTGTAAGAGTTTTTCCATAGTCACAGTAATACAGATGATGGATTGACATATTCCTTAGTGTGTTGTTATGGATACGATAGAAGATCAGATAAAGAGTATATCTATAGTGTGTGGATAGCCCTAGTGCATGGATGAATGTAGAATCATTCTAGAACTAGATTAGTGGTAACATGAAGGAGGATGTACTACATTCAAGGTGATGTTGCACACCCGTTGAAAAAGAATCGGAGATCCTGAGAGTAATTCACCTGAAAACCACTCATAAGGTAGATGGGTTATTAGGCATGCAGTAGTCAGCATGATCATTTCTATCCATATCCCTATTGCCTGGATATAGAGCCACAGATAGTAATTACTCTCTGTATAAATATACCTTGTCAATAGTTTGTTACTTTACCCTATACACTCTCATTCACTAGGATAGTCATCAAACATATATTCCATCATATGACCCCATAGTGGAGAATATGCATAAAAGATAAGACTGATATTCAATATATGAAATCTATGCAACTGGATGCACTGCTGACTGTCTGTGAGGGAAAATTGAATTTGGAGTATATGACGCAAAAAATGATAAGCCACTGAATGGGGGAGGGGGAATACTAGGGAATATGCATTTTAACTCTTACTGCTATACCGACAATCGAATATTATCATGAGTGCTTATGGAGCAGGCAAAGCTGTAAAATAATCAACACCCTATATTATGTAGTATGACTGACTCATCTAATCTATAGAAAGATACAGACTTCCGTAGAACATGGAATAAGGAAGAATATGCTGCTAAAGGAAGGTCTCGAGATGCGAGAGACAGAATGGCAGAGAAGAACGATGAACGTAGAAAGTTAGGACTTCCACCCTTAAAACCAAAGAAAGAGACAAAAGAAGAAGATGAACCAAAGGAATTACTGAAGCATCGTGAACAAAGGGTGGATTTGGAGAAGAATGTGGGCAAAATACAGGTTGTTCAGTCTATGGATTCCAGACGTCAACCTGGCTTCTACTGCAAAGACTGTGATGTGACTATTAAGGACAGTGTTACTTATATCGATCACTTGAATGGACGAAAACGTAGGTTGCAGGAGGAGTAGCGATAATAACAATGAAATAACTGATATCTGTATAGATTTGAGTAATGTGGGTATATCAAGGAAGGTAGAGAAGGCTGATCTGAACTCTGTCAAAGAGCGCTTGGCATTACTGAAAAGGAAGAAGGAGAATCCTGAACAGGAAGAATATGGTAAACAGATCATTAGGAGATGATTATACTGTTGATTTAACTAAAACTTCATATCAGATCTTGATGAACGTCTAGCAGCAATAAAGCAACAAGAGGAAGAAGAGAAGCAGAGAAGGCGTGAAAAGAAGAAACAGAAGAAGGATCACAAGAAGAAGAAAGACGATGTGACAGAGACAGAGGATGGTGATGAAATGGCTAAACTGATGGGCTTTTCTGGATTTGGGTCATCCAAGAGTTAATTCATGATAAGATATACTCAAATCCCACTTTATTTAGTGTGTGTGGGTGTGTGGGTGTGTATATATATCTATATATATATGAATACAGTAGTATAGACATATGGATTAATATGAAATTTATGGTGATGATTTCTCTTCTAATACAGCCAATTGATGTAAGAATTGGTGGGGGGACAGAATATCAGTAGATCCATAGGTTATCTTTCGTTTCATGTTATTTTGCTATACAATAAAAATAAACTCATTTAGCATATCACAGAGTGTGTAAATAGAATATACATATACCATGGCTAGTTCCTGCAGATTCTGATATTCAACATAATTGCCACCACCCACGACAAACACAATAGCCTCCTGGAAGGTTAATTTGTTCTGGCGGTGGGATTTGGTGTTTTTGCTGAGCTTGGGATCAAAGTAAAGGTAGTCACTTGCTTTGGATGCCTCATTGGGAGGTGTCATAATATCAGAGACAATCTTACTCGATACTAATTCCTTACGAGTAGGTAACAAGTTCTTGACTCCTGACAGTAAGTTCTCAAAGCCACCTCCCAATCCACCTTCCTTCAGTCTGTCTGATAACTAAGAGAGATCCTCCTTTAGTCATCTAACTCCTAGACTCCATCGATATCACAACTTACTTTGTTACCAATGGTACTGAAGCCTCTAAACAGATCATTCTGAGAGAATCCAGTTTGAAGTTGAGGTGGTGAAGATATCATAGATGTCATTCGCATCAATGCACGTACTCTTGAATAAAAGAAGAAAGTTAGAACGGGTGTTCATGTAATTTATCTGTCGATCTTACCTTTTGATATAATGCAATGCCTCTATTTCACATCCAGCCTCTGCAAGTGCCTGTTCATATGTCTCCATATCTTCCTTTGATATCTCATCAGCTGTTGATAGGTAGTAAATAAGGAACAGTCTCATTTTATCCTCAGGATTTGTCTTTTCCTTATCATTGATAATATCAAGCAGTGAAGTTTTAGTTTGTCTAGTGATGTTCTCTTCTAGCTGGAAGAAGGTATCTAATTGTCTCTTTTTTATTTCATTTAATAATGCAGTAGCTACATTCATGTGCATATCTAGAGTGGCCTTTCTTGCAGTCAGTTCAGGCAGGGCAGTGATGGCCGATTTGAGTAGTTTGGTATTGGATGACATGTCAATTTGTCCAACATCTTCTAGAGATGACACTCCACTCATGCCAGTGATCTCTGCGGCATCTTTCTTGTACTTATTTAGCTCTATGTCGATATCCTCGGCCACTTGTGGGAATGGACTGGATGCATTTTTAGCCCAAAAGAAGTCCTTGTTCTCAATATCATAGCTCTTCTTTTTATTTCCATCCTCTTGAATGGTGACTCGGTTCAAGTGCAATGAGAGAACATCATGAATCAGGGCTTCATATGTCCAAGCATGGCTCAACATAGGTGTCAGATCCATACTTCTGTCCAACAAAATGAGTACAGGGCGTTGGAGTGTAGAGGTGTTTTCAGAGAATAGGTTGACTCTGCTGTTCATGACATGGTCACGCAATTTACCATCCAGTCTGTTAGCAATACTCTCGGCAGCATTACCACGAGGACAGCGAATGATAGGAATTACACCCATAGTGACAATAACTGAAAATAGTGCATTGACTGTTTTCTCGATGGTGTCTTGAATAAGGCTATCGGGTGCTGTAGGGTTATTGAGAGTGATAAATGCCTCTGGTTGATTGAGTGAGAAGATATTAGGATTGGTGCAGATGAAGTTTAAGTATTGATCATAAACCTAACAGTGAATTTAGTTACAAGCTTTAACTATAGGGAATAGTCGTACCTGATTCACCATGTCAGATGTATTATCAGTTATGCACTTGGTAGCAAACTCTTCCAATACAGGGCGTGATACAGTGGAACTGAAGTTGATGTTGTATGAATCATATAGATTACGCCTTAAATCCTTTAATAAACAGATATTAGTCATTACTTGGAGATACTTCAATGGGTAAGCCCTTTGATACCTCGCATATCTTTAGTATGTTCTCTGAAGTGGGTTCAACAAAGTAAACGGCAGGCACATCGGGTAATGGTGATCTATCTTGAGATATCAACCTAGTATGGAGAATAAGTATAATAAATAATATTCAAGACCAAGAACTACTTTACATATGAACTGTCACTCCATTCTCACGTAAATCATTAACACGCATGATAGATGAGATGATGTCCTGACCAAACTTGTCAAATATCAACACTTTCCATACAACATCTGTCTGTTTATTATTGACAACAGCTGTTGAATTCTCAGCTGTATTTAACTGAAGCATATTTACAATAGCAGCTATTAAGATATTGAGCGTTAATACTTCATCTTGTTCTCATGAGCATACATTTATTACCATATTGTGAAGAACGCAATGAATTATTGTCTATTTTAGGTGCTATGTTGATCTGATTCTGCAAATTCATTGTTTAATACAGAGGGAGGGGAAAGGGAGGATGAAAGGATAGTTATAAGTGTCTTTATTAATTGCCAGCCAATCATACTAGGTAATATCTTGACTCAAAAAATGGGATATTTTGGCATATTTATCAACTTCATGTGCAAGTAACTAGAAAGATAGGCTGAATGATGAAACCTGCAGTAGATTTCTAAAAAGACATCCTATACATACACAAGCCAGTTAAGCATTCAATTAATATAACTGAACATAAGTCTGTCCAGAGAGGAAGAGGTGGATTCTTGGTGTTGAGGCAGTGCACATCAGTTCTTAACATCTCTAAATTTCTCGCCATACCATTGGTCAAGGTTAAGATTCCTTCTTGAGATCATTTGACAGATCCCTATCTCCAACAGAGGGTCGTTCTTATCTCTCCTAGGTTGTATCCTACACTCCATATGGCTTTCATACTGAGTAACAAGTATTTGAATATTTAGCCCTTCCCGTTCCTCTCCCATGATGGTTCAAGTGGAGAAAATGTGAGTTAGACCCTCTACCCTAATAGGGAAAATAACAAACCCATCTGAGCATCCTGTCGCACTCTCATTGGTCAGTATTCAATTCTCTTTATCTAGGAGAAGTCTTCTATGAAATAGGATGTACACCAGGTTATTCTGTAAGCAGTGTACACATGTGGCATATACATTGGAGACAAGAGAATATATGATATATACAATGAAGAGTATTTATTTGAGATGTATATAATGATGATGTTATGCATAGAAATAAAAATAATAATGAAAAAACGGTATCAACTTAGTCAATGATCATATCAGAATCAGATGAGTTTGCAGAGTCATAGTCCTCTACAGGTGAGCTAGGAGCAGTATCCAATTGAAAGATGAGATCATATGAAGGAGAGCCAGGAGCGGAATTAGTCAATCCAGTGTTGAACTCAAATTGAGGTGAGTTTGTGGCATTTGAATAGCGATCAGCCAGTTCAGAAGAAGGAGAACCACCTGCATTACTCTCTGGTGAGTTTGGGACAGTGTCAGCCAATCCATCATCAGAACCATAGGCAGGAGAACGAGATCTATCATTAACAGGAGAGTTGGGAACAGTATCAGCTAAACCAATATCAGCGTCACACACAGGAGAAGATGGGGATGTGGAAGCAGTGTCGTTTAGCTGAGATGGTATATTTGAAGCTGTATTGCTATCATCTTTTGAAGTAGAAGATGAGATCACTCTGGGCAGAAGAGATGATTGCTCACTTGCTAGCTTGTTGAGAGATGAGTTCAAAGCAGTGATGTCCAACTGTTCATGTTTGATATCGGATTGGAAGCCTGAATCTTTCTGATCGTTTTTGGAGGAGTTCGTAGCATCCTTATTTGATTGGGAACTGTCAGAAGGCTTGGTAGTAGAGGTACTATCAGTAGAAGAAGTCTTGTTTGATTCACTGTTTTTTGAGGCCTCTCTGCTTTTAGCGACCATCTCACTGCGCAATTTGGCCAAGCACCTTTGCATGGTTGCATCAAAGTGGGGTGTCGGGATATGGACTCTTTGTGGAGGCATATCTGGAGGTAGCATTCCGGAGGTGTCACGACGAATGGGGAGACTGGGTGGAGGCATGCTTGACGTGTCCCTTCGAACTGGCATACTGGGTGGAGGCATGCTTGAAGTGTCCCTTCGAATTGGCATACTGGGTGGAGGCATGCTTGAAGTGTCCCTTCGAATTGGCATACTGGGTGGAGGCATGCTTGACGTGTCCCTTCGAATTGGCATACTGGGTGGAGGCATGCTTGAAGTGTCCCTTCGAACTGGCATACTGGGTGGAGGCATGCTTGAAGTGTCTCGGCGAATGGGCATCCTTGGTGGAGGCATGCTGTCGATGCTAGGGATAGATACCTCTGTGGGATTCATATTTGGAGGAGGTATACAATCAGGAGAAGCATTATCAGCAGACACATCTTCGGGGAAATCAGAATGGTTCATTGTTGTTAAGCACCTTTTCAGAACAGGCCTGTGAGAAGCAGTAGGGGTTGAGGAAGTTTCACTCAAAGATGACAAATCAGAGGGAGGCATGACTTCAGTTGATGGCTGGGAAGAAGGAGACATACTGGAAGGAACAGTTGTAGCAGGGACCATAGTTGGAGAAGCAGTTGAAGTGTTCATATTTGAAGAGGGAATGCTGGTAGGTGACAATGGGGAAGATACAGAAGGGGGAGCCATACTTGCATTATCAGTCATGGTAGAATTCATCATGTTATTAGGTGGCAAGTGGCCCATTCCTAGCTTGGCATTCAGCTCTTCGACCTCCTTCATCAAACGGTAACTCTCGGAAGCCTGCATGGTACCCATAGAGAGCTTGCTCTTGGTTTCTTCAAGTTCTTTCTTCAAAGCAGCGTTTTCTTCTTCGAGCCTGGCTATTTTTTCTTCCATATCATGGATGTGCTGCTTCTTTTTCTTTCTGCACTCCTTGGCTGCAACACGGTTTCTCAACAGACGTCGTTGACGACGTTCGTCATTAGTCATTGCCCTGGAGTTGGGTCTTTTGCCTTGGCTTTCTTCAGTGAGGGGACCTAGGGGTTGTGGGGCATTACCCATCGACGAACCTTGTGCCAGTTGGGGTGGACCAGGAAGAGCAGTAATCACATTACCTCCTTGCAGTTGCTGGAGGAGGTTTGAGGCAAGGTTGGGAACAGCAATCGGAGAAACCATGGCCTGTGCCAAAGAAGAAGCCTGAACATATGATTGGAGCAATTGTTGTTGCTGAGGATCAGTCAACAATTGCATACCAGGTGGAGGTGGAGGACCGTGTGGAATTGCCACAATGGTAGCAGCAGGGGGAGCACCAGAAACAGAGGAAGAAACAGAGGAAGAGACAGGCTCAGACACAGAGGGAGTGGGAACAGGTACAGGCGAGCATGCAACAGAAGAGACAAGCACAGCAGTGGTTACAGGAGCTGGCACGGTGGAAGAAACAGGCTCAGAAACAGGAGTGGGGACACGAACTGACATAGCAGTTGGAACAGAGACAGGGCCAGAAGCAGAGACAGAAACAGAGACAGGAGCTGAGACAGGGACGGCAAGTTCTTCAACACTGTTACCGTGCACAAACTTCTGTGCCTTGGGGGATTTGGGGGAGGAAGCTTCTTCTTCAGCTCTTCTCTTTTGTGAGCCACTCTCACAGTCAAAAAAAATGTCTTCGTTTGATGAAGACATGCTTGTTATTACTACAAAATGGAAGAGTAGGATAAGTAAAGTGTTATGATAAAGTAGTGATGTAAACATAAACAAGCCATTAGAAGAAGTAAGTGAAGTCTGTAATGACAACTTTTTATTGGCTTATTCTTCTTCCTTTGGTATGGCTGTTTATGCGTGAATAGTTGATTTGGCATTGATTATTACCTTGATATTTGTAATAAGTATCAAGCTTCTTATTGGGTGGTTGTAAGCTATCAGTCAGTCGGAAAGTGAGAAAAAGTGATGACGAAAATAAAAAAATAGAAAGAAAGATAGCTACGTAACGAAAAGAGGTGACGAGGACAGAAAAAATTTCCCTCTATTTATTAGAAATTTTTTTTCCTGAGTTGAGAATATTCACCCTTTTCCCACACCCCATTTTGTATACTAAATAAACACTCCTTATCTGCATGCTGGATGGTTATCCAATCGGATGAACATGTGTAGGATGGATTATCGAACTGGGTCATGCGAATGCCATAAGTAGATAGGATGATCCTTCATTAGAAAGTAAAACTGTATACGTATTTATCATTTTTAAGGAGTAAAGTATGGAGTACAAACTACACACACACAAACAAACAAGAGAAGGGGATATCAATTTCATTATCCATCATTCTATTGTCTTTTCATACCTTGACTCCCTTCACCTCTCCTCTCTTCTTATCATTGACTGAAAATGAGTGGAGGGTTCGATAGAGATCATAGTGTAGATAGATCCATTTCTGATACCATAACAACTAGTGTCACCATCACTGCATCAACTACTAAAACCTGGACTCACCCGTATTATTATCATGCTCTCTCATATGAATCTTCTTCCTCTCCAACGGAAAACATCGTAGACATCACATCGGAATTGAGATATAACTCAAACCTTACTGACCAGCCCATGAATATACTTCAAATTGTAGCATCTATATTGGGAATCATCATTGCTATTACATTCATTATAATAGTTATATTTACCCTATTACGGAAGAGAAAGAGACTGCATACATCTAGTTTATTAATAGATAGCCATAGCAATCATCTCAATCACCATAGAAATTTCCATGACAATCTTCACACTCATCTCCATAACAATGATACATACACTCGTTTATTTTCATCTACCAACACGATATCCCCTATTATAGATCCACCCCCAACTAAAAATGCAGTGCTTCTGGAACCTCACAGCTTGAATGATACCTTCATTGCATCTTCTCTCTCACCTCCTCATTCACCATACGCGAAATTAGCTCATATCCGTCACTCCCATCTATCTCGCACATCATGGCAGTCCAACCACTCTGAACTCACGACAGACTCCATGAGCCCCCGCTCCACCTTCATCAGTACATTAGCCATATCATATACCTTGGTGGCAGAAAGGCATCGACTTCAACACCAACAACCTTATATAATAGAACATTATACCCAGAGGACACATCCCAAAAGGATCCTAGATTGAAACAATTCAAAGAATAAACTTTCCCCCTCCTTTGTTTATTTCAATAGCCATCTATCTATCTCTTTTGTGTAAAGTGGCAGTTCTAACCTGTCCAATGTACGATAATAGAGTCTTCTGATATGCGCTGCTGCATTCTTAAAGTTTACATAATCCACATCAAATAATAACCACCATTCATGGCCCAGATGACACGGTAATTTCAGTTGTTCATCCCTGCATGCTAACCAAATAGCTGCACAGGCAATAGTGGGTGGTTCATGGGTGACATAGATCGTTGTTCTCAAACTAGTGAATAGAATAATATGAACAATACACTCATAGTGGATCAATCAAGTGTTTTTACCCATCATTCAGATAATTCCACGCTCTCCTTGTTATCTGATCATGATCTTCTAATCCCAGTATTCTTAGATAATTGATCATTAGATTATAAGGTAATTGTACCTGTACATGAAAGCCCAGTTTCCTCAATATCTGCATTTCTGCTGCTATGGCCATATTCTTCAATTGATATGCTTTCTAATAGAGAGTAAATAGACTGTAGAGGAGAGAAACTCATCATCTTACCTGTGAAAATGCATCCAATGGGATCTTTGTGGGTTGTTTTCTATTCCTCCGTATGATCATATCATAGACTGTAATAAGATGAGTCATCCTGACAAATGATTCTTCTAGTTTCGATGCCAGGAAGAGAGCACCCATGCCTATTTCCTATATGAGATCATATCAGACAAGTTCATCTTCCTCATCGACATACTACTCTACCACTATACCGAACTCTTTTAGACTTGACATAAAGAAGAATCTCTGGAACAATACTTGTGCAGTTGCCATGGCTACCTGGGGTCTATGAAGTGAATTAGCATAGTCATAGAGACAAAGAGTCCATGGGAAGTTACAATTTCAGTAATATGCCTGCACTCTCTATTAATTCAGCTCCATAGTTTCTTAGATCTTCTTCTAGTTCTTCACTTATACCGTCTTTGCGTGATACCGTTACTTCTAATTGTTCGAGTGAAGCTAATGGATTGTTTAATAACACTCTTGACATGTTGGAATGAACACAGAATAATAATAAAAAAGGGAAAGTTGGGAGAGGGCAATACTTGGTAAAACCCTATAGGCACCCCCTTCCAATTGAGTAGTCATGAAGTTCTTGATTCACCCTATTGATAGGCTCTCACCAACTCAATCCATATGTATTATGTACTTCAACACTCACTTTAATGTTGGGACTGGAATAATATGATAGAGAAAAATGAAGAATTCAGTTCTACCTGTTGGAAAACAACATAGTTTACTCTATTCATGCATTCACACTCTGACAGAGGGTGTTATCACTTGGATTATAGCAGCTGAAAGATATATATCTTGAATACAGATCATGCATGGCACTCTATTTACAAAAATCATTACGGTTACGGTAATGATTGTAAGTTAGGATGAATGATAAAGACCAACATTTGTATTTATACTAGACTATGGAAGTGTAAAATACCATCATTAAGAAGGATGTTGAGAACACTCTTCTTGAGTAGTGACCATGGTAAGGATGTCTGTCATCATTAGGATGGTTAGGTAATCTGTACACTGTTCATCCATGTTAGAATAATCAGGAGGTTAAAAAGTTGTATTACATCAGCATCCATTCTATTTCTGATGCTAGAGGCAGTAAATATAAATGCAACATGCAAGACAATTATATCCAAGCCTTATCTTGTAAATAGAGTCGGAACAGGTAGGGTTACATCACTGAAAGGGGGGGGGCTTAAGTGTTGCAGGTATTTTGCAATTGAATCGACCTATGTCACCTCGGAAACAGGAAATAGCTGCACGTGGTCTTCAAGAGATGAGATCTGTCATTTGACTATCGGAGAAGTATACATTCTAAGTATTTGACTACTACAAAAGTATACTGTTACATCCGATCAAGTATACTTCAAAGTATTTAGTAAAATGATTCTTCCTGTAATAACTAAAAATAACTCCTCAGATGAGAGACTCTTGGCAGGAACAATTCGGGCTTAAAAGAAAGTTCTCCCTAAAGGATCTAAACTCTATTTTGTGACTAAAATGTAGACCCATCATGTTATCTGTTCTTAATAATTGCTCAAGTCACTCATGGATTAACTAAGAGAGACCGTCTTTGAGGACTCACACACAAAAGATCTGCATTTGACAAGTGTGTGTGTGTGTGTGTAATCAGGGAATATAGAATATAAGCATGCTAAAGAAAGATAATAATTTGAGATACACAGGCACATTGGCCTAAAACACTATACATCCTTCTTATATTGAGTTCTTTATATTGTAATAAATAATCATAGAAAGAATAAGTAATAAATTAGCATACTATAAATACATAGGATATCGTAAATTGTATAAAGTAAATAGACATAAGTGTTAGAAGAAAGTGCATAGAATAAGTGAATGATAAGGATGGAGGGTACTGTATGTATACGCATTATCATTGTCGATAGAAGAATAGGATATTAAGTCATAGTTACAATATTGTAAAGCATATTATTATCTGCATATGAATCAAACAGTGGGAAATAGAGGTCTGGATGATTGGGTTCGGAATATCGTCTCATAGTCTAATTTTCAGCAAGTTATGAGTGTCCATGAATAAGTGATCTCAATATATATTTATATTACCTGTTGATTGGTGCATTGGACTTCATTAGGCTGATGAAGTATGGATGGCTGAGAATACCTTCTGATGTCCAACAGCTTATTTCTCTGTTTGTATTGCAATAGACCCCATACATCTTCAGTGTTATGTGCCACCGTATTAAACAGATCCGTGTTAAATACTTCATGACTAGATTGCATGGGGATAGTGTCAATCCAATCAGTCACATATCGATTACAGTCCACTGGATAAGAGGGTTTGTCTGTATATATTCTCTCTGCTTGTTTATCCGTCAACAATGATTCATCACCTAGTTCTATCTGAAGACTGTCATTATAGACTATCGCATCCATATGATTTTGATTGTGACTCTTCAATGACATTATTGGAATGGCAGAGGGTGTATACTCATTTGGTTCTTCAATTGTACCTTTATTTCCCAAATAAGTAATTTCATCGGGTATGGGTATGGATGATGTTATTGTTACTGCTTCATTCATTGGAGTCTCATGACCCATCATACTTGTCATTATCTCTTGGTTATGTAACCACCAATGCTCTATGCTCCTTAAACTACCACTCGAAGATGTCCCGTTTCTAGAAGGATAAGAGAGAGGAGATGAAGCCATCTGGGCTTCTTCATCTGATACTTTGTCATTCATATAAGAGGATTCACACGGATTGATGAGTGGGTCAGAAGATTCAGCAGGAGAGCATACAAACATTGCAGTCATATTCATCATATTTTGATTGTCATTATCTGAATACCCTTGAAAATTGCCATTATAGTTCATGGATTCCGAATAATAGCTGGAGCACATAGACGAATGTGACGTGCTATGAACCATCATGGATGGTGATAACATAATGGATGAGCAAATAGATCTATTTCCTATCTGGAGATCATTCACCATACTATCTTGTATCTCGCCATCAGCAAACTGGTCATGCTGCCTACACCCCTTCCCTTGATGTTGCTGATGCTTCTGTTTAGCCTTGGCACGTCTGTTTTGGAACCAAACTTGAACACCACGGGGGGTCATTGCGAGGTGATAGGCTAGTTTCTGTCTGATTCGACCGCTGGGTTTGGGATTATCACTGAATGCCTTCTCTAATACTTTGAATTGCTTACGTGAGGTGCGTCGGCGATGTTTGATTTCAAATGGGTCATAGAAAGTAGGGTTGAAGATGGTGGGTGTAGATCCGAGTGAGTTCTGCCTTTCTTCCATTTCATCCAAGCTAAAAAGCTCATTGTTATCGTAATGCATCACATACTCTGTTACAGAATGAGATTTGTAACTGGTTGGTAGCATCTGTACTACACTTTTTTTATGAAAGAAAAAAAAATTGTGCCTGGAAAATCTGTTTGTTTCTTTCTTTACACTTTCTAATTGAGTACTGGTGTGTGAATTGATGTATTGTAATGTTTCTTGTTAAATGTTTATTATATTCTTATTGACTTTAAGTTGATTCGAGTAAATTCTACACGCATAAATTAAAACGAATTGAAGTATAGATGAAGAAGAAAGATAAATGATGTTAAGAGAGAAAAGAGAGGGAGAAAGAAGGTTTGGGGAGGATCATTTACTTATCAATTGTCAAAATAATCATAAACATATGTTACTTGGTACAATTCATAAGAATTGATTTTTTTTTTGCACATATAACATCTAGTTTGATTATTATTATTGGAATGTGGGGGGAATAAAATTCATCAGAAGGGGGGGGGTATTTTATTGTATTATTTACGTAAAGGGGATACTAGTCACTGAATGATGACAAGATGTGTCTGGTTGAAGGCAAAGGACTACCATATATGACTTGTTGTATGACATATCTACTCTTTATTTAAAATAAACCATGGACAGTCTAGTATTCTTGGTTGATAAACACTCAAGTATATATAGAATGCATTGTACCCAAGATGTTAGATTGTGTAATCATCTCTGCCCATAACCACTTGGTGTGATTCATCCAAAGAGAATGGGATGAGTAATGATAGAATAACAGGATGAATGAGCTTAATTACTCAGGCTAGTTTATTCTTAACTGTATTATGTAGGCCAAGGGGAAGAGGGTTAGAATTAATGAGAACTGCAGGTAACATTCAATTTTAGTCTGGAAGCATATAACGGAGGAGTAGAGAAAAGATATCTATTTCTATTGACAAGAATGAAAACCCAGGAGTGATTTATAGGAAGTCATATGGAATTATCATGTATGCAGTATTTCTGTCAATACATTTCAAATTGTATGTGGAATATACTTGTATCTACGAAAAATACATATATATACATATATAATGAGTACGTTACGATTCCTGAATTATGGATCCATAGAAGTTTACAGGTGTATACTGAATAATTCCATCATGTACACTATACGGCCAATACAGTCTTCTCGTTTGATTATTAGAGCAATCACTCCTCTACAAATGAAGTTGTAGTAACTATTCCCATTCAATGATTGATTCAGTCAAGCAGACTGTGAACGGCATATTCAATGACAATTGTAAAATGGGTACAAATCACATCTTGAATATGAAATTAGGTAACGTGTTGTTATTAACAAGCACTTCCAAGTAAATATACCTATTTAGTTATCTTACGAATGCTGGTTAGGATATTATTAAATATTTCAGGTTTATCTAGGTTCGCCAATATATAATCCAGGATTCAGATTTTACTATTATACCATCATTTTATTGACTGACTGCTGGCATACAGCCCTTTACAGATGAATCTCTGCTTAATGTCAAAAAGGGCCACTGATATCCTCGCCATTGCAGATGATGGGCACACTCCTATTAAATCTGTATGTTTTTTGGAGGTTATCATCACCTGATCTATCATTTACAGTACCATTTCTGCGCCAGTAAAAACGGAATGAAAGTCAAATTTAAATGGGATTGAACAACCTGTGATATTGAAATATGGTCGAAAAACAAATATGGATGAGAATACCTTATTTTTCTGTTGAAGGGGGATGGGGGGTCACTAACCAAGAAAAGAATTGGTTGAGTGTATTAGTGCAGTTACACCGTATGAGCTGGCTTGATGAGAGAACAAATGATGCATTAATTAGACTTGTCTGTGCACAAATGGATGAGCAATGCCAGGAATGACTCATTTTATAACACATGATAAAGTCATATGGGGAACCAACAGGTACATAACATTTAATGAGAGATTACCGATTAAAATCATCGATTCGTAGCGGCTTTAGTGATATTAAGTTATGATCGCTCAAACTGTTGGATATACAAATCATGGTACATTCAGAATGAAGTTATAAGCGAGTGATTATCATTCAAACAAACAAATATATTTTTATTATATCAGTTTAAAGGGATTATGGACTACAGATTTACCATTTTCTTTCTTTGTTGGCGGAGCCGGGAGCAACATTTCTACGAGGAAGGCGGTCAGAATCACGGCGAGGTCCAGACCTATCATCACCATCACGACTGACACTATCGCCACCCTCACGACCAGATCTATCAGCACCCTGACCATATCTAGGAACATTTCCACGGCTATATCTGTCATTACCTTGAGAACTTCTTTCACCACCTTCAGGGCGAGCGAAACGACCTTGGGGAGGACGGTAAGCACCGGTATCTTTGTCTCTGTTGTCTCTTTCAGTGCGATTGGGGACACTGCTCCATTCACCAGAACGATCAGGAGAAGAAGCAGCTGCAGCTGCAGCTCTGGAACGCCAACTGGAAGCAGGTGCAGCAGTAGCGGCAGCTGCAGGTTCTTGTTTACGAGCAGGAGGAACATAGAATTCTCTGGCAGGAGGTGTGGCTTTACTGGAAAGTCGTTTACGCTCAATTTCGGCTTCACGCTCAGCTTGCTTTCTGGCAATTTCGTCAAGTTTTCTATGAAGTGTAATAATACAATGAGACACTACATATTTTTTAAGGACTAATGATCTACAAACCTTTGTTTTTCAGCATATTCTTCTCTTTCGGCAGCAAGACGAGCTTCCTTCTCAGCCTTCTCACGTTCTTCTCTTTCAATTCTCTCCTTTTCTTCCTTCTCACGACGAGCTCTTTCAGCTTCTTCAGCTTCACGAGCCTTGATGATCTCGTTCTTCTTTTGACGCCAGGTATCGATTCTCTGTTTCTTTTCCTTTTCAATAAGAGCTTGCATCTCATTACGGAGAGCTTCAGTAGCAGAATTGCGTTGTTCTTCAATTCTGTGCTTGAATGTGAGATAATCGTTATAAATACGACCAAGACGAGCCTTGACCTTCATGTCCTCAGAGAATTTAGTCTTAGAGGCAACGAGTTCAGCCTTACGAGAAGCATCATAGAATGCTTTATCGATCTTTTGTTGTTGTTCATAATCTTTCTCCAACAAAGGAATCTCTTCTTTTCTGAAAGCACGTTCAGTGTGATCGATACGTTTGCTAATTTGTTTAAGACGTTCACTAAGTTCTTTTTGCTCTGTCTGTAATCTAGAAACCTTAAGATCCATAAGGGTCTTTACGTCGGATTGCTCAATTTCCTCAGGTCTCAACTGAAGACCAGTCTTGGTGCTGATCTCTTCAGCAATACGCTTAGCTTGATCACGCTGAATTTCATCTTGAATACGCTTCAAGCGTTCTTCTTCACGTCTCTTGACTTCTTCTTCGAGTCTCTTCTTTTCAGCTTCGGCCTTCTTGGCAGCAATAGCAGCCTTTTCTTGAGCAATCAGTTTTTCCTTACGAGCAATTTCAGTCTCGATGATCTCCTTACGATGCTCAATAACACCCTTACGGGCAAGGGCAGCCTTGTGCTCTTCTTCAGCACCAGCCAAAGCACGTTGAAGGACTTCCTGTTTAGCTTTCTTGGCTGTTTCCTTAACAGAAGGATCAATCATTTGAACAACAGCATGCAAGCTGCTACCAAGACGAGAGAGCTGAGTGCGCATAAGATCTGCAGGAGAAGATTGCAATTGAATGCCCTCGGTGACGGTATCCTTAGGAGGAGCAAACAAGTCGGTTTCGAACATCAAACTTTGAGATGCATGATCAATTCTGATATTCAATTCACCACGCTTACATCCATTCATGATGAACTTCTCGATAGTGGCAGAATCATAGCTGAAGGGAGCAGGGAAAGAAGCAAGATTTAATACAAAGTCTAACTTAACTGTGGTATATACTTGAGAAAGTTGTTGCAAAAGACGAGTTAAGATGACTTGGTGAAGAGGGCGAACATATTTAGCGAGATCAGCATCCTTGGAGAGTGCAACCATGATAGGGTTGATCTTTTTACAGATTGATAAAGGATGGAACTGAACTTCTAAGATGTTATAGAGATCACGGATCTCAGGGCGAACACGAGAAAGGATGTTTTTGTTGAGTGCCTCTTTCAATAATCCAGTACGAGTGGGGTGTCCAGGTAAACCCATTAACATAGATAGACGGTTCAATTTCTGTACACGGTATTCATCGGCTTCAACATATCCAGGGCGAGTTTTGGTAGTTGTGATGATAGGAATAGCGAGTGCAGACAATAAGACAATGGATGCCATACGAGATTGTTCATCTTCTGTTAAGTTTTTGTTAATGGAACGTTCAATAAGAGAGTATTTATTCCAAGCAGCAGAGTGGAAGAGATAGTCCTCAGAGACCATGAAGATCTTGGTGAGTTTCTCATAGTAGTTGGCCATCATAACTGGCTTGGGAGGTCTCTTTGAAGTAGTTAATAGAGTATGAATATCCTCAACTGATTTGAATGCTTCCTGCCATAATTCAAGTTCTGCTGCAGCATTTAACTGAGCAAAACGAGTGTCTAAGAAGTTCTGGAGTGTTTCAGGGTCATTCAAGTTGACGGCGTGAGGTTGGTGGGAGTATTTGGCCACATTCATGAGATGATTACGGAGGATTTCACATAAACGACGGAATTCAGTCTTACGCTCATAGGTCAAACAGAATTGGAATGCCTTAAGAGTGACAGAGTTATAGAGTGTTTCCAATCTAGAGTTGTTTCTCATGATATCGAGAACAGTACGATAGGCTTCCCATAAGAACTTCAGCCAAGGTGTGACGACAGCACGGTCTGTTCTGTCCTTGTTTTGGTCACCAGAGACAGTGCTGAGCATGATAGACTCAGGTGTTTCAGATGCCTCGAGATCTTCAACATCCACAGCAATCTTATCAGCCTGAGCACGGGCTTCAGCTACTTTGTCTTCAGCTAACTCGAGCATCTTGTTGATGATGATCTATTATACATAATACAATATGATATAAGTATGAGGGTGCTGGATAGAAGAGTGTACAAGTTGCTTACTTCAATAGAGTTGACGCTTGTGTTCTGTGCAATGTTACGGTATTGATGTAATCCTTCCTTGACCATCTTGCCTTTCTTTAATTGAACACAAAGTTCAACGTATTTCAACATGATGGGTTCCATCACAGTGATGGGGTTACTGCGAGAACGTTTGGAGAGTATTACTTCATGAAGTGCCTGTAATGCAGCTTCATCTTGTCCAACTGACTGTAATTCTAGAAGGTCATGAAATAAACGAAAAAAAGTCAGTAATCAAAAACAAATCCATCCATCCATCCATCCATCCATCCATCCATCCATTCGGGTGTTATCTAAGTCTATGGGATCTCACCTTCAGCTCTTTTGAGGACATTATCCGACTTTACAGCATAAAAGGGAGCCATGGTTAAAAGCGGTGCACAAAAGCGATTACGCACTGGGATGGTTTAGATAGTGTGGTGTGTGATCACTCATAGCATGACGTTGATCCTATTTATTCTCCGCCAAATAAGGTATCTTATTAGATGCTTGACTAAGCAAAAGGTAATATATTGAACATGTCAATAGAATACCATATTAAGCGATAGATAATCAATTGCTGTTACACTTTAATGAGTGAAAGTAGATGCTTCCTCTTGTTGACTGAAGTGTGTTTTCATCTCCGTTCTTACATAGACTCGTGTTTCCCATAATGATATCACCCAGCCAGTAGAGAATAAGTATTGAATTTTAATTATTATCCTCCCTTTCTTTTTCTTCTTTTTCTTTCTTCTACTTATTATTCATTCTTTATCATGGCTAAATCAAAGACCAAGCAATCATTACCACTCCATAAGATTATTATGGTGGGTTCAGGTGGTGTGGGTAAATCTGCCTTGACATTACAGTACATGTATGGTGATTTTGTTGAAGAATATGACCCCACTAAGGCTGATTGTATGTGTACATGATATGAATGAGGCATAATGACTAATGTCAAACACATAGCCTATCGTAAGAAGGTAGTATTAGATGGGCAGGAATGCCAGATAGATATCTTGGATACAGCAGGACAAGAAGAATATGCAGCTGTAAGTAGAAATAGGAGTTATTCAATTGAAAGGGAGTAGAGTGCTTATGAACTCTCTAGATCCGTGATAATTACTATAGATCGGGTGAAGGGTTCTTATGTGTGTTCTCTGTATGTGAACAGGAATCATTAGAACATACTCAGGAGTTCCGTGACCAGATACTGAGAGTATTGGATGATGAGACGGTATTTATATGTTATTTATGAACTGGTATTTTGCAGTCTATTCATACCTGTTATCTGTAGATTCCATTTATTCTGGTGGGAAATAAGGTTGATTTGGCACATCTTCGTAAGGTAGCTGCCAGTGAAGCAAAACAGTATGCCAGTGATTGGCATTGTCCATATGTTGAAACATCAGCCAAGACAAGACACAATGTGGATGAAGTCTATACAATGCTCATGCGTCAAATAAGAGAACGAAAGCTTAAACAGCAACAGCAGAGCAGTCCAGATAAAGATTCTTGTTGTGTGATTCTCTAAATTCCCTCCTTTATTATTTACTCTTTTTAGTCTATATTAACGTGTATTAACATTAATAATCTCATACACTCTATAATCAATCAGCTCCATTACATTATTATCTATACAATTTACTGCATAAAACATATATGAGAATAAGAGAGTGTATGTGTGTAAGTGTGTTTGAGTGAGTGAGTGAGTGTGAGTGTGTGTATGGGTGAGTGTGTATGAGTGAGTGTGTATGGGTGAGTGTGTATGGGTGAGTGTGTATATATATGGGTGTGAGTGTGTATATGTGTATATATATGGGCATCTGTATATATCGGTCTATACAGATGCAATATGTATATAGATATGGATCTCTATCTCTTTACAATGATTGATTGAATCTATATTTAGATCTGATATATATATATATATATGTATATCATATATATTGAATAGTGTATCACAAATCTTGATTGTTATGGTGATTACTAACATTGGGTATCATGAACTGTCAGATAGTGTATGTACATATGTCATGTACTTGAGTTTATTGAGTTACACAGAAAATATACAGTAATCAGATCAAACCAGGATATTCAATAGTCATCTCATTATGTCTACAGTCAGTCAATATGTGAATAGAATATAAGAATAGAGCACTTAGAATAAACACTTGGTTGATAAATATTTCCTTATTTGGTATCATTGGGTGCTATCAATAAGCAAGTACTCTTTATTTATTAAATAGTAAAAAACAGACTTCCTTATTATACCAATCTCTCTCATTGCATATACCCTCACTTATGTGCTTATTATTTGCACTAATATTTACTTTGAAGGTGACGCAATTTGAATATCCAATAAGAAGATTTTTTTTTATTTCTTTTTTTTATTCCACTTTGTTATTCTGTTACATAATGGTGAACACTAAGAGATCTAATGAGGATGTTGTCATGACAGAAACCGCCACAAATAATACCACAGTAGATAACATGTCCTTATTAGCTAATTCAGCAAAGAAAACTAGAATTATGTTCTCTAATGTATATAGTCAAGCAGCTATGGATGAGCAAGAGAGGTAAATAGGAGAACTGAATAAACAGTACACTGTACACATGGACTTGATAGTAACTCCTTCTCTATTATTCCAGTCAACGCATGAAACTATCCAGCAAAATACACGATGAATACGAACACCTTCGCACATTACCTGACATATTAATAAAACAACAAAAAGAAGCAGTACAGATGAGATTGAAGGCAAAATCAACAACTGTGGAAGAAGAACCTTCTGAGGGTAATGACACAGTATCCAAATTAATAGAGTCTATTCCACATAAATCGACGTAAGATGACACCCTTTCTTGTTTCTATTCACTCTTATTAACTTCTATCAAAATACAGAGACATAAAGAATGAAGGAATAGTGGCACTACGCGCTAAGGATGTCACATCTGATATATTTGGTGATAGTTTAGGAGGAACAGGATCCCTTGTACGTAGAGCAAGAGCAAAGATCATTAAACCAGTATGGCATGCTCCCTGGAAACTGATGCGTGTCATCAGTGGTCACCTTGGATGGGTAAGAGCAGTGGCAGTAGAACCAGGAAATAAATGGTTTGCTACAGGTGCTGGTGATAGAACAATCAAGGTATGTATCTAGATATATGCAGTTTATATAGCAAATAACCAACAGATATGAATAGATCTGGGATATGGCATCAGGCACATTGAAGTTATCATTGACAGGTCATATCAGTACAGTGCGTGGGCTGGAAGTATCATCAAGGCATCCATATCTTTTCTCATGTGGTGAAGATAAGATGGTCAAATGTTGGGATTTGGAACAGAATAAGGTTATCCGTCATTATCATGGTCATCTGTCTGGTGTTTATTCTCTTAGTTTACATCCCACATTGGATGTATTGGTCACTTCTGGTCGTGATGCCACTGCCAGAGTCTGGGATATGAGAACTAAACAGGCTATCCATGTTCTGGCTGGACACACCAGTACAGTTTCAACAGTGAAATGTCAGGAGGCAGATCCCCAGGTGATTACAGGATCCATGGACAGTACAATCAGATTATGGGATCTTGCAGCAGGTAAAACAATGGGTGTCTTAACACACCATAAAAAGAGTGTACGTGCACTTGCCCTTCACCCTACAGAATTTGGATTTGTGAGTGGAAGTGCAGATTCCATGAAAGGATGGAAATGCCCTGAAGGTACATTCATGCAGAATTACGACAGAAAAAAGGCTATTATCAATACATTGGCCATCAATCAAGATGGTGTGATCTTCTCGGGAGCCGATGATGGTTCATTGAGCTTTAATGATTGGAGATCTGGACATAACTTCCAATCAATGGATACCATTGTTCAACCTGGTTCATTAGATGCTGAAGCTGGTGTATTCTGTAGTATATTCGATAAGACTGGATCTCGTTTGATTACAGGTGAAGCAGACAAAACCATCAAGATATACAAGGAGGATGAAACAGCAGTCAAGAATGAGGAATTCTATAACTAACATAGATGTGTTTACATAAAATAAAAACAAAGAGTCTTTATTCAATCATACTCCACTATTAACACACCCTCCTTCCTTTGTAAACTGTTCTTAATAACCACTCTATTCTTTGATATGTCAAATGCACAACTTCCACCCGCAAAATGAACACCCCTTTCTGAGCCTATTCTATTACATATAACCACACGAGTGTGCTTCTTCCTGTTCACTTCACTCGACAGGGGATATAAACGAGCAGCCCAGTATTTGATAGTCTCCATAGGGTTCTCTGTCTCGTCTGATTTACACAACCATGCCATACTGCATAGAATGAGGTCTGTATCTTGATTCAGGTGATATCTTGCAAATTCATAGTCATAGAAGTCTGCCTCAAATCTGTATGGATTGAGGTCCATGCATATACCAAAGCCAACCTATTTATGTAGAACCATTGAAGTGTCAATAAGAATAGACATCTGTGCACCTTATTACCTTTCCTAGTCCATCTAGTTTTGTCGCCACAAAGCCTGGTCCTTCAATCGCCCAATTTTCATCTGTTTCAAATAGAAATGTCTTCTGGTAGGTGTAGACAAGAGTGCCCTGGGGATCAACAAAGCATATACTGTTATAGCACTTTGATCCTATATTTATGGTTATACATAGGGTAGATCATTCATGCATTTTAGACTCTACCTATTCCCTGTGGGTAACCTGCCATCACATGACAGTGTAGGCGAATGGCTTATTTGCATATGAAGTCAGACAATAGACATATCCAATTCTCACATTCTATTACCTTGTTTCTTTGCCCATTGAACAGTAGGCCCATTCTCTGTATCCTCCAAAAAAGGCATGATCTCCTCTAGACTATGAAAGACATAGCCTTTTCCATAGATTAATCATATATATCCACATATCCCATCTATTCCTACCTGTGAAGCACATTTCCGGTAATATGAGTATATCAATGTCTCCTGGTTGGTAACTATGGAATCAAAGAGATTTAATGTGATGGATACATCAATAACTCTATTTATTACATTTCCAGTAGTCTCTCTGCCTTCTTCATACTGCCCTTTACATCACTCCAAATAGGTGCAAACTGGCAACATGCTTTTATTAATATGTATTATGATGTGTTACTATTGTTTGTTCTTAAAAGCTGTTCTAATAACATATAATAGACTTATGATGACAACCCATAAAATGTATGTGTATATAGCCATCTTATATATAAATCTATTTATACTTTATTCTAGATACTATCATCTTCTTCAAAGTAAAGTGTATCATACCTATTTTCATTTGGAAGTAAATAAAGAAGAGGGGGAAAGGGGAGAAAGATGAGGAAGAAAATAAGATAGACAGTGGATTTATTCTTTCTCCGATTTGGCCTTCTTTGACTGTATAACAGATATTTAAGTATTCTTGTCATAACCATTATCCCATCACTTACCATCAAATTGAATCTCTCTGCCCTCTTCCTCTTCTTCTCTTCTTCTTCACTAATCTGGGTGATGTTGGTTGTCTGGTTACTCAGTCCAAATCTCTCTGCTCTCTTCTTCAACACTTCAGGGTCAATTCCGATAGGTTTACCTGTGGCTTTACCAATAGGTGTTGGCACAGGTTTAGTTGGAGTGGATGCTCCAAATCTCTGTGCTCTAATGTTCTTTTTGGCATCATCATTTACTTGAATACCAAATCTCTTAGCCCTCTGCATTGCCCTCTCAGCATCAGTCAACATCCCACTTGATTTGGTCTGTGTTTCGGGTGTGGTGACTGGAATTTTGGGTGGTTCAGTTGTCTCCTTTGAAGTCACTGGTGTTTCTGTGGAGGGTTTTTCATCAAATGTAACAGGCGTGAATTTGAAGTTGGAAGTGGGTTTAGAGGGTGTATCAACAGTCACTTCTGTCATAGTGGTCTCTTTAGACTCAATGCGTTCAACAGAGGGTAAATCATCTCCTACTTTGCCAAGATCTGTATCATCAATCACACTATATCATTCTTTAACCACTATTCAACCATGTCCTATATACTACTCTTACTCTAACATTATCTTCTGTTCATCAAATTCTTCTAGATCACTGAACTCATCTGTCAGCAGAGCCAACTCATGGGCTGTTCTTTCGTCATGTTTAACTAATCTCTCAATCAGCTCTTCCTTCTTTCCATTGTGGGGAATACCATAGGACTGTAGTAAGTCTGTAGTGGCTATTTTAGTGCTTGTTTCTTGTCATTCGTCTGTTCTCTCCTTACCTTGAAGTTCTTTGACTTTAAACCCTTTATAATCATCTGCTGGCATGGTATAGAAGCTTATTATAGTTTATTAAGAAAAGAAGAAGAAAAGAAAAGGGGAGGGGGAAAAGAAAAAGGACGCGACCAACAGAAAAGCGGTCCTCTATTCCCTAATTCGAACTCATATCAAAGGAAAAGAATGTTTTCTTATTGGCCCACTATTTAGATAGGAACCACTGAAGTCTAGTAAGGACGATGGATGTGATCTCTCTGTCAATGGGTAACCATGGAGAATAGATTTAGTTGTCATGGATACAGTAAATGCATAATCACCCTATATGTCTCTATTTGACAATAAGCATATTATTATTCTCATTTTAATGGATAATAACAGGGCTAAAAATAGACCCACAGATGATCATAGATGAATATCTTCCATGTATATCTAGACATGCTGGAATGCTCCCACTATCTCAGACAGAATTTATTGTTCATCTTATCTAGAATACTATTATAGACATTTATGACATACATAGTACTCACAATGCTTTGGGAATGGAGGTGATTGTGTGTTCTAGTATCTCCCATAATGAATCGCAGCTTGAATGAGTCATTCCCCCATCTCGTTGTTCTCTTATCTTGATTCAAATATCTAAATAAATGGATATATTTATATAATATATATATATTTATCTATTTATTTACTTAAGTGCACGTGTCTTACTGTATCATAGTACTTGCATGTCTCATTGTCCACCCAAAATTATAAAATATACAGTAGGCGAATAAAGAAATCTGATTGGATAACAGGTAAATGAAGTACACAATTAAAAGTAATTAGTAAGTAACTCTATTTATAACATCCAGACCCATAACAAAGATCTTGTTTTTCTTCTTCTCTAGAATGTATACTTTATTTACCATAAGTAGAAATTGACAGATGATTGCTACTATGGAAACCAACTAACATGGTTATTTTACACTATTGTCATTTCAAAAAGGAAATCAGTAGTTCGAATAACTATTCTCTCTTGTTTAGATCTCCACTTTGATTCGGTATTATCTGTTCATTTATGTCCCACCTCCTTATTTCTTTATTTATTCTATTTGTACCCTTTAATGTTACCATGATCAAGTAGAATATTATTACCACTTACCTGTCTAATCATTTTGTTGCTATGGCTACCCATCTGGTTATACCTTACTAGCTTGTTCTAGTTGAAATATACAATAAGCTATAAATAAGCTATAAAAATGAAGGTACCCAGCCTTCAAACCCCTCTTTTTTTTCATTATTTATTTTATAATCCGTTCCTTAATTTCATCCTTCATCTCCTCTTTATTCCTCCTTTTCTTCCACTTATCTCTTTCTTTATCAATCAACACAAAGCACACACGCCTTTTTTCCCTTTTACTGCTTCCATAATAGTGCTCTTTCATATTCATTGTTAATATCTATTTAGAAAAGTTAGAGTGCAACTGGATCTACCGAGTCATTTATTCCCCTCAGAACATAGATTGCAATCAACAGACCCAGAATAATAAAAGGCACTTTCATTGTCTATATTTAATAGAATGAACAGGTTTACTGGATATCTAGTGGCATTGTTTGCACTGTTAACATCAGTCAATGCCTACTTCTATGTCCCCAATTTTGCCCAGTCACTGCCATTCAAGAACGCTATGGCATATGCACAAGTGGACAATTCTCTGTACCTTTATGGTGGTGAAACATCAGTATCCAGATACACCAATGAACTCTATAAACTCACTAAAACAGAGACTGCCTTCAGTTGGGAGACAGTCAACCAAGCCAATCAACTGGAAGGATCATCCTACTCAAAGGCATATGTCACTGCTGATAAACAGAACTTGGTGGTAGTGGGTGGAGATACCAATCAAACTGTTGGAAGAGGTCTGCCTATGCAGATCAATGTGTTCAATTTTGCTTCTCAATCATGGACTCCTGGACCTAATAATGATTTGAATATTACAGGAACACCACCTGCTGGCTTCCTTTATAATAAGCAATCATTTTCTCTTAATTTTGATAGCAAAACACAAAATGCCTATCTATTCGGTGGAGCATTGGCGGGTGGTAGTATAGCCTTCAATGACTTCCATGTACTTGACTCCTCACTCAATGCCAGAGCATTGCCCTCCACACCCTACCCTCGATATGGCCACACTGCCTCATTATTAAGGTAAAATTATTTCAATTCTTTGTACCCATCCCTATTCCCATCAACTCACCTTTTATGATAGTGATGGCAAACTAGTCGTTTTCGGTGGTATTATCAGGAAAGACGTTGATACAATGGCCAGTACTAATTCTGTATGGATATTCGATACTAACAACCTCAATGGCACCTGGACCGAGCAGCCTATCTTACCCTTCGCAAATGGCCAATACCCTTCCGTATGCTTTGCCCACTCTGCTGTCGTTTGTAAAGTATCTAATTATATATATTTCTACTCCGCTTAATGAAATAATATAGCACTTACACAACTAAAATAAGGATTGCAACTAACTATATATTCTCTATATAGCCTCGGATGATCGCATTACTATCTTTGGTGGTAAATATATATACATGATATACACTCTTTAGTATAGTAAATAACCCCTTCCCCTCTTTTTTGTTGTTTGTTTTTATTGAACATAGGTGATAATGCCTATCCTCAGAGATTTAGACAGTATTTGAATACGGTGTCCATTCTAGACACAAAGACCTGGTCTTGGATTATTCCTGACATCGCTGGTATTCCTCCTTCTCGCAGATCATATGCTGCTGCTGCCATATTTGATGATAAACTCACTGTTGCATTTGGTGAGTGTGATTTTTGTAGATGATCTCTATTGATATATAAATACTCATTGGTCAATTTACTAGGTTCTTCCTCCAATAGTTATTACAACGATATCAATGTATTTGACTTAACAAAGAGCAGCTGGTTACAATCATTTGAAGGAACCTCGAGTAATGGCGATGGCTCTGTTTCAAAGGGCCTTATTGCTGGTGTCACTGTAGCTGCTGTTGTATTATTCCTCATCATCCTGTTCTTGTTATGGAAATTCCAATCGTATGTCCGTTGGTTAATTACTCGCATCCACCACGATATCTGGAAGCCCCGTACTGGTGAACCGGTTTGGGCAGAAACCTCCCGAGTCATCGCCCAGGTGTTCTTCATTTTCTTATTTGCCTTATTCTTGGTGTTCATCATCAAACAGGCCATCGATAGTCCTAACATCACTCAAAGAATCGAGAAACCTAGTGCTGCTGTTGAAGTGCCCGATGTTCGTTTCTGCTTTGATGGTTATCCTCCAAATGCCTCAGAACCCAAAAACGGTGATTTGGGTAATCCTGGCGTCTCTTGTCAAACCAATACTGGTTATTCTTGTACTCCTTACATTCAACGTCTCAACATGAATGTCTTCTCTCCTACCTTCAGTGATCATCTCGGTCCAGTCGATTGTTACCTTTTCCGTGCACCCGATGAATTCCAATTGAGTGCTACATCTGGTCAGAACAATGGTTCTCGTCTTCTGTTCACCATGTTTGGTGATGAAACCGCTACTTTCGCTCGTGTCCATGTCGCAGTGTATCCCAAGAGGATGGACCCCAATGCCAAGGTTTATAACGTGAATGATACAATACCCGTTTATCTGTCCGAAGCACAAGTCCTTGATTGGCAGAACAATGAACGTAATGATCTCCAGGCTACTAATATTTATACCATAGCCCCATTCACCTACAATTCCTTGAGTTATACCCTTGTTGAACACAAATACTTACAAGATGTTGGATGGAACTACGTCGGTTTCTTACCTGTAACCAATTCAACACCCGAAATCGACACCGTCTTCCGTTCAGGTTCACCCAATCCCAACTATTCCTCCAACCAAGATGATTTAGGTGTATTGTCTGTGATGCCCTCTAAATATGCCCATTACAGTGATCGTGAAATTAAGATGTATACCTTGATGAATGCTATTGGTTTTGTAGGTGGTATCTTTGGTATTCTAATTGGTGCTCAAGCATGGCTCTTTGGTTATCGTCCTCGATCACCTTGGGGAGTCATCCACAGATGGTCCACTGGTAGCCGTAAACAGTCATTGCTGTCCGGCCTTCAATCTAAATTCAAGACAACTGACTCTGGTATTCCCCTTGTGCACCCTGTTCATCATCGATTCAGTGTGAATGAACTACAGACATTAGGCCAAGAAACAGATTCCCAACGTGTATCACGTGTAGAAGAACGCATGCAAATATTAGAATTGTTATTCAAAGCGTACTATGTTGATGATGAAGTTTTCCGATCTTTAGATTATGCGTCTACCACCAATAACCGCGATAAGACCGCCAACAAAGGATTCGCTCCCCCTGGTGGCCAATCCAATGTAGAGAATAACAGTGGTATCAATAATGGAAGTGCCGTCAATCCTTTCTACCAGTCAGCCGAGAAGCTCACTCCTTCTAGCTTTGGTCAAACACCCAATAGTGACCCCAACAGTTTCTCACACTACTTCAATGAACGAGGTAGTCGTGGCAGTTTAAGTAGTGACGCTAATTCCCAACATAACTTGAATCCTGTACAAGATGTTCATTTGCGTGATATGCGTTAAAAAATATATAACACAATATTACTCAACATTATCCCATTTCTACATAAATATAAATAAATTTTTTAATCTTCTTAATGATCTTCCCAACCCATTTTTGTGTGTTTGTCTTATGTCCAAGCATATTCTGTCTAGTGTCCATAAGAGGGGAGACAGTATTACTCAACTCATAAACAAGTCAGTCTATAGAGACTTCTATACCACATTCACATCGACTCCTTATTGGCCTCATAGACACCAACACTCAAACGAAGATCACCCGTGTCGAATATTGATACTTGATTCCTCATTCAATCCACCCACAAAGGCTCATGAGAACCTCTTTCTAAAGGCACTTGATAGCCATCCTCCTCATTACTTTGACAGTTCACTGCTCTTGTTCTCAACACGTAATGTCGATAAAGATCTCCATGGTGCATCTGTACTTCAACGAGTTCAGATGATGGAGATAATGGCTAGGACTCTAGAACCCGGTAATATAGCTGTTGGTTTGACTTCGCATGGGAAGTTTGTCGATAAGGCCAAAGTGATTGACGACTGGTATCATCAGTTACCGAGAAATAAAAGGAAACTGGAACTCTATTTTATAGTTGGGTATGATACAGTCGTCAGATTGTTTGATCCCAAGTACTATGCACCCGAGTCTGTGAACGAGGCACTGGAACCGTTCTTCCGACACCATCATCTGATATGGGCAAACAGAAAAATGGGGGATGAATCACTGTATGAGATGGCCTGGCAGAATCAAGCATCAGACAAGATACATCAGATCGAACTGGATCCAGAGGTGTCTGATTATTCCAGTACAAAAGCAAGGGAGAGTATCAGAATGAATGATTTACTCTCATTCAAGCAGATGGTCAATACGAACATCGCTCATTTTATACTTAATCAAGAGAATTCTATCTACTTGTAAACAAGAAGGAATCTCTTTTTATTTATTTTTACTTTATTGAGCCTTTGTCTTTTGTTTATATGTCTTCCGATAAAAGTTAATGAACAGGAATAAATATGAAGTGAGAATAGCACAACCAAAGGCAGCAGCACTTTCTGTTCCAGCACAAGTACCAAAGTTAGGCAAGTGATTACCATTGCTGAATGCATAGTAAGAATAGGTAACACTGTAAATAACGACCAGATCAATGATAAATTGAGTGATTTGCATTGTAGTCAAGTGGCGTTTCCACCATAATTTGGCACCGGTAGATGTACGATAATAATAGTAATACATGAGTACATGGACTGTCAGATTGAGTAGAATAGGTACCCATGACTATAACAATCAAAAAGAAGTTGGGTCATTAGATCCATTTGGCCTCTTGACTCCTACTTACCACTGTAGTCCTTCCCACCAATTGAGTGTAACATAATGCCATAGTCATACTGTGATGGAAGTAATGAAGAAACTCTAAGATATAGAATTTAGGATCTATGCTTTTATTTCCATTTCAATGAATTTACCTAGTTTCTTCTTCTTGATTACCAAGAATCCAGTATCAGCCAACTCCCACCATTTGACTAAGTAATTGAGATAATAGATCAGTTCTAGTCTGTTATTCCATGCATCAGGAGAACAGATAGTATAATGGATTCCATGATGATACAGTTGAGGCAACAGTTGCTCAAATAATAAGGCCAGTAATACACCAGAGACAAAAGTCAGTAAGATATTGTGTGCTTGGAATATTAATTTACAGGGCAGAGGCTTTAAGTTTGTCATCAGGTATCGTCCACCAAAGATGAGGGTGAAGTAAGCGGCACATCCAATGGAGACTATAAACTATGAGTACTGTTGATTGTAAATAGTTTTATTCTTTTTTTACCTTCTGTTAAGGATGATAGTGGTGTCACCGATTCAATAAATGCAAACTCTGAAGTTGGATTTCCTGTGACAGTATGATATGTTTTGTCAAAGTAATCCCATAAATAACCACCAAATGGTCTGTCCACACTAATTGCCATTGAATAAAGAGCAAAAGAAAGAGAGAGAAAGAGAGATAAAGAGAGAGAAAAGAATGAAGGTGTCGATTATATATATTTATACTAATTGGTAACGATAGACATGTTTAGCTTCTACGTGTCCATCAGATACATCACTATTCGGCCGTTCTGGCAGCAGATTCATCTCCCTTCCACATGGTGTTACACCACATACTTCACCTTCCCAATGAACCCATTTTGAAATTCAGTCTAATGGGATAAAGTCTCAAAAGGAGAACTGTCAACTCAAAAGGAGTTGAGTGGGTATCCTGCTATTTCGTGAAGATATAAAAGTATTGATCAAATGGGAGGGTTGTGTCTAATGCTCATTAAAGTGATTTTCAGTCATGAGCATTGATCTAGGCGTGACATTATGTCGAAGATATGATTTGATCTGATTATTGTCGGGGGTTGTTGTATTGAAATGTGCTTACTCTTCCGGCCAATCGATCCATTTGTCCCGATAGTTGTGTCTCTTCGATCCATCGGCTTTTACTGTAACTATCCACACAATATTAGTATGAGGGTGAAGAGCATGTTCTTGATTATTGAATGACTGTGAGATTCATCTTGCTATGATCATATCTATTACAGGTAATATTCCGGTAATAGGCGAAATCACATGACTATACGGTGATTGCCTAACTCCCCTCCCTCTTTGGTGTGTGTCACCCTATTCATGGGGTGTACATTATATCCAGGGATGTCAATTTTCCAGCCATTTTTTTAATATTTTTTTGTTTGTTTGTTACTGGGACCCTTCGATAGATATGCTGCCCAGAATCATTAGAAAGACCGTAACCAAGCAACCTATCACCCTGGTTGCAGGTTACCATCACTCCCAGAAATTACTCAATAAATTAGCCACTCAATCAAAAGAAACAGATTCGGGATCAACCTTCAATAAGCTGTCCGAGGGAATCCAAGCACTCAAGTCAACGCTCTTGAACGCGCCTCCATTGAGAAGAGTCACAACCCCTGTTATTGAAACACTACCCTTCACCGGTACTGCCACTACTTGGGAAGATGCTGTCAAGGAAGCACAGAGTTTAGTCAACACAGTAGATCAAGAGAGGATATTCGACCCTGTGAAGTTGATAGGCAAGGATCTCTGGGAGTTAAAAGGCAATATCACCTCATTGCTCGGGTCCGGTCACCCTTTTATTCATACGATGGGTAAACACTATTTAGAAGGAGACACGAACCGTATTCGACCTCTGCTTGTTCTGTTGATGGCCAAGGCAACATCAATAGCCCCAAAATCACCTGATTATCATGTCTATGAGACGGATGATGTTGTGAACTATACCTCGGTTGATATCCCTATTCTGGCCACTCAAAGGAGACTAGCAGAAATATCTGAGATGATATACACTTCTTCATTGATGCATTATGATATATTGGATACAGAACAGCAGCAGATATTAGCAAAGAATACTGGATTTGGCAATAAATTGGCTGTATTGGCTGGTGATTTTCTACTTGCAAGAGCCTCCCTTGCTTTAGCTCAATTGAAGAATGCTGAATGCATTGAGTTGATAGCTACATGTATTGCTAACTTGGTAGAGGGTGAATTCATGCAACTGCGTAATGAGTCGACAATGGATAGCAGTAAAGCATTTGAATACTATCTGGAAAAGATCTACAAGAAGACAGGTAGTTTGATTGCTCAGAGTTGTAAGGCATCTTCAGTGTTGGGTGGTGGAACAGGCGAGGTGACTCAAATAGCATATAATTACGGCCGTCATCTGGGCCTGGCATTCCAGGTAAATCAAAGATGATAGATATGTGCATAAGAGGAAACTCATAGTGGATTGTGTTCTGATATAGCTTGTCACGGATATTGATATGTTTGTCAAATCAGTGGCCAAGATGGATAAGAATATGGCTGGGTGGATATCAGCACCAGTATTGTTAGCATGGAAGGAAGTACCGGAATTAGGACCTATCATTGAACGTCAATTGAGTGAACAGGGTGATATGGAGAAGGTAAAAACGACATAAATAAAAACCAATAGGGATGGGTGACTGACTCACCTATAGGTACGGGCCTTGGTCTATAAGAGTAATGGATTAAAGAAGACATTGGAACTCATTAATGAACACACTGTGTCTGCTATCAATGAAATCAAGAAATTACCCCCTTCTGATGCACAATCTGCTCTTATTCAACTAGCCAATAATCTGTCCACCAAGAAGGACTGACATTATTATTCCAATCTGTATATATATATATAATCACTCTGCTCAATGGCATTATATTCCTTACCTTATTATAATAGAAGTTAGCACATAGACCTCATCCACTCTCAAGTCAACAAATAAAAAAATCATTACACGTACAAATCCAATAAATTATTTCTTTCCCTGCCTTCAACGAATATTCTTTTTTTCCTTTTCTTTATTTATTTTTCTCCTTTTGTTTTGACATCCTATGTTTAACGGTCTATCAACATACATTCAAGAGAAGGTTGCTCGTGAAGAAGCTAAAGGTAAAGAGCTCATAATGAGTGCATTCATACTCTAACACGCACATACAGGGTATACATTTGAAAAATTTTGGTCACTCATTGAGGAATGGATAAAAGACAAGGCCTGTCAACTTCAGTCGTCCACACCTGTTACTTTTAACACTAAATACAGAGAATATATATGGAATAGCATCAAATGTGATATGAATATGCTCTATACCAAGGCATGATCATAAGAATTACACGTAAATAATAGTAAACTGATCTAGTTCATTAGAATGATCACCCAATAGATATCAATGTTCTGACAATACAAGATATGCTGGCACAGAAAAAAGAGATTGTCGTTTGTACAGATAAAGACACTCAGAAATACTATATTGAGGATGGATTGGATGTAATTTCATAATACATAAAAATTTCTTATAACATCTACTGATATTATTCATCTGTAGATTGACCAGTATAACTTACCTGATCTAACCCGCCAGATATTACGGCTGATTATTCAGAGGAAACATGAAGGGGTACTCCAAATGGACCTGCGAGATCAGTTTAGCTTGAACAACAAGACTATATTTCCTATTATTAAAAGACTGAGTGATGAGAAGTTGATGTGAGTTAAGCTGCAGCTCCTGGAGAAGCTCAACTAATCATTCCTGTGTTTTCTAGAGTGAAGATGTATTTACCAAAAAATAAGTGCCGTGCATGTATTTTATATTTTAAAGATTATGCCCCTAAGTTAAATTCAGGAGAGAAGACACCACTGGATTCTGATGAGATGTATTTTGACGAGAATATTAAACGAAGAATAGAAGAAGAACTTAAAAAGGCAGACAATGAAACGATGACTGTCAGTGATCTCGCAGACATATTGGTAACTGGGATATCTGCTCTATCAAAGGATCTGCGCTAATATGTGTATTATCTTAGGGTTTTAAGGATAGAAAACAGAGAGCATGGATATTTCGTCAATTGGTATCCCTCCATAAATCAGGATTTCTGCACAGATTCTTGGCATATGATGGAAGGATTTCGAAAGTGTGTGTGAAGTTGAAACGACAACCAGAAGATAACAATTCAGACAACACAGTAGAAGATATCAAAGACCTTTATGAAGTTATTGGATTGAAAGAGCTGGTGGTTGATTATTACAGAGATCTACCCATTGATTATCAAATATATCAATACATTAACAGTTCGAAAGGAAAAGGAGTTACACGCGTGGTACTATTTTGTTATAAAAAGCACTCTATACACTTCTAATATGACTTTTGTAGGAGATCATGAACAGATTTCCCCTTGAAACTCTTAGACGTACTTCCCAATACTTCAATAACTTCTTGAATAAGGACAAAAGTACTTACACGGAATACCTACCATTTGGTATATTCCAGGTAGAAGAAATTCAAGGTAAAGTGCGGCAAAATAGATTTTATGGTTTAGATGGATGGGAGGAAATACATGAAAAGGTAGGAAAGGACATTCCCATGACAATGAATTATGTAAACTGGACTGTCGAATGCAAAGAACCATCCCAATTCGATAGCGATGCAAAAGATACCAATGCGATACCGACGACATCCAAAAAGGAACAAAAGAAAAAAGCTATGGATGAAGATACCAATGAAAACGTCAGAAAAAAGCCTGAAAAAAAGAGACAAAGGAATGAAAAGACTAACATGAGTAACAGCGACGATCATAAACCAAAGAGGCAAAGGACAAAGGCTATGCTTAAAGATAGTAACACGAGTAACAATGACCATCCTAAACCAAGGAGACAAAAGAAAAAGGCTGTACTTGAAGATACTAACGCGACTGACAATGATCATCCTAAACCAACGGGACAAAAGAAAAAGACTGTACTTGAAGATACCAACACGATTGACAATGACCATCCTAAACTAAAGAGGCAAAGGACAAAGATTATTCCTGAAGATATTAATGTGACTCACAATGACCATCCTAAACCAACGGGGCCAAGTACAAATGTTGTGCTTGAAGATACTAACGCGACTGACAATGACCATCCTAAACCAGCAAGGCAAAGTACAAAGGCTGTACTTGAAGATACCAACACGAGTGACAATGACCATCCTAAGCCAACGAGACGAAGGAAAAGTGATGTGTTTGAAGATTCTAACGCGAATGACAATGGTCATCCTAAACTAAAGAGGCAAAGGACAAAGGCTGCACTTGAAGATGCTAACGCGAGTGACAATGGTCATCCTAAACCAAGGAGTCAAAAGGAAAAGAGTGTGTATACAAATCAACTTGAAAGTGATGTCGATTATGTTAAACCAGAGGAACAAGAGAATATGGGTGATGAAAGTGAGAGCAACTATGTTTCACCAGAGATAGAAGATACCTCCACTAATTATCCCCGAACAAGGGGGCAAAAGGCTATAGCTGAGGCTACTCATTCTAAACTAAGGCGACAAAGGAAACAAGTTGTATACACTGATACATATGAAGGTTATAATTTCTCTTCTGAATCCGACTCTGAACCAAAGAAACAAAAGGATACTGCCTTTCAAGCACAATTATTCAGGATAGAAGAAGGGTCAACAACTGATTCTCTCAAAAGAAAGAATGAAGAATTAAATGTCGATGGAATAGGAGATACCACCTCAGAGGATGTTTCTCAAAGTAAGAAGATAAAGACTACAAGCAATGATTCCCAGACAACCGACGTTAAAGTGACAAAACCTAAAAAACCCGAGAAACCAAAGGGTAAGGTTAACGCAACACGATTAGAGAGAAAACAGGTGATCCTAGACATGATTGAAGAACGCAGGGTGATCGAATACAACACCCAGTTCACCAATGAAGTAAATTGTCGAATAATGAAACTTCAAGGCAAGGGAATCGCTCGTTCAACCATGGTATCTTTAATCGAAAGAATGCATACAGATAGAGAACTCATATATTATGTATGTACTCATGGTAACTTTGGATTGACTTCAATCAAGAAATTCCTGATACACCGTACACTGTCTATAGAGTGTGATGAATTGAAAAAACTTCTACAGAAAAACACATTTCAGAAGCTTATATTTTCACAGCAAAAGAAAGCTCCTATGGAAGTTGTATCGGTAGATTCATTACCTTCTATTAGAACTCCAAAGGTTGATAAACCCGAATCTAAAGAACCACCAGTTATCGTGAATACCGAGGACTCTTTAGCAGTAAATGATGTTGCAATGGACAAAGAGAATCTAAAGATTGATTATGAGAATATAGACTTGCGAGGACTCTTTTCTTCAGATAAAGACAATTGGCTATCAATAGCAATCAAAGCAGGCTTTGACTATTCCAAATGGCTCAGGGCGAAGAAGCTACATAAATTGATGTTCGAGACTTATTTAAAAAAACACAACAAGGACAAGTTGGAGGATTCAGATAATGTGATTATCGATATGATGGATTTCATTAAACAGATCTCACTCCACAATCTAATACGGATGCATGGATCACTGCCATTTGAAAATCCACAATTCAGGCAGTACATTGAATCTGAAGACAACATGAACACCTCTATTGAAAATCTTCCAGAGGACATACGCAATATCATCGGCCATCTACACAGACGTTTTCGAAATACCTTCCGTTCACTACTGAGTTTATTGAAGTCTATAGATCTGATTGAATCTCTCACTTCTAATGACCAGAGTGACGTTTCAGAAAAATACTTGCTGCGTAAGACGGGGATCATACGTGATTTCAGAAAGATTACCGGTCCTGCCCTCATGACATTTCCACTCACTTCTCTACAGGAAGTAAAGGTTTATTGGAAAGAGTTACGGGACTTTTGTACCGATGTCAAACAAACCAAAGACAACGATATTCAAAACAAGGATGTGAAAAATATTATGTCGTACAGAGCATGGAGTGGATCTCGGGTGATATCGACTGAGGATAGGAAAATTCTTGATGCGCACGTTGATTTTGAGAATAGGGTTGTGCCTGTTGATGATAACCTACTGGTTATACATCTTGGTAAGGTAACTAATCTCAAGTGCAGCCAAATAAGAAGATATTTTCAGGATCTGGAGCATGCGTTCAAGTTTCCAGTGATCCCTAAAAAGGTCAAGTTATCAGCTGAGGAGAAAGACCGGAGGTTGATGGAAGGTGCTTCCCCTGAGATCAGAGCATTGATCCAAGCTGCAGTAGAAAAAAGGAAGGTGGGTCAGTCATTAAAAGAGCTTAAACAGCTTTCACCATTCGTTGAAAAGACATTTATTGGCAGCAGAAGATACAGAAGATTAAGAGTGAGAGTATTGCAACAAAAGCCAGAACAGACTAAAGGCAATTATAGTGAGTATTCTTCATAAGATGCACATAATATAGTATTCATATTTTTATTAGGCACTTTCCATAGAAAGCGCACCAAACCTTTTAGTCAGATCGAGTATGACTTGTTGGTGTTTGCTTATGTCATAATGAATGTACGATCAGAAAATCTCCAATTCTTGTGGAATCCTATAACGCAAGTGCTGCCTAATATGAATCGGGAGTTATGCCGAAGAAAGTTTCATAATATGTTAGGGATGTATCCTGTATTACGAGAAACAGTTGAAGAGCTGAAGGAGTTGTGGAGGAAATTTTATAAACAAGGGTTGGAATTGGGAGAATTAAAGGACGACCAGCCATGGAACACAAAGGAATATGATCTGAAATCTTATACAGAATACTTCATTACTAAATTAGATAAGGAAGGATATATATAGTAAGTTGGAGAATATCATGAATTATCCGTCCATATCTATCTAACACTTTCTTTTTATTAAACCTATAGCAATAACTTCAAGTTGAATAATCCGAGATTGGAAGGTCTAAATGTGAAATCTCTTAAGCGTGCTTCCACTCAACAGATTGCTTTCAGATATATGAACAAATTCAATCTCCCAGCCGGTATTGATGTATATGATGTGCAAAATGTGTTAATGCTGGTGGCTTCTCAGGCGATCAAGGTAATAAAATAGAACTATCTATGTAAAAGCCTTTATTTATCTCTTTTATGATAGATTTCATGCATGATACAAGAAGAAAACTATAATAGTGCTGAAGCTTACTGTTTCCTCAAACAATTTCCAGATAAGATATTGAAGAAAGCTTATGAAATGTTGAAGAAAGAAGGAGTGCTAGTGAATGATAGATATAGTCGTGTTCCAGGACGCTTGATTAATATATCTGAAAAGTAAGTTTTTATAAGATTTAATAACTGGACTAACGCCTCCCTTGCATCTAGATTTATTAACTCTGCACGAGGAAAGTTACCCTACCAATTACTTGACCACGCATTGGAATCCTATGAACAGTTGTTAAAGGGAGATTCCATCCGGGTATGTTATGGGGGACATATAAAGGATGGAATGATGGCAGCCGTTTTAGATCTGTTGAGTCAAGGGAAGGTAAAAACAAAAAAAAGACAAAAACATTGAGGCATGAGTTTCTCAAGCATTTGTCTCTAGATCGATTTGACATTAAGGAATAAAGCGAGATGGATGAGAGAGCGATGCATAATGAAAGTATACCCGTCTAGGAAATGTAAGTATGGTGTGACTCTAATCATAAAGGATCTTATTGACACTTTGATATGTAGTAACGAACAAATATTCTGCCCTTGTTCAAAAGATTGATATCCAGATCCGAAAAAAACCTTCATTTGTGAGCAACAAAATCGCGTTTTCACCCTCATCAATTCAATACAATGGAAAGATGCATACCTCTGACTATAATCAAATAGATGAGCATATAAAGACCTTGGACAGAGAACACAATGGCATATCTCAAGTGTACCAAGCCATCAAATCCCAGGGAAAGTCAGGTGTTCTTTCCACCAGGTTGACTAAACTCATTCAGAAGACCAAAGGCATACAAATGGATGAGGATAAAGTTATAAAATACTGTGATATATTAATATCACATCATCCTCCATTGATTCAAATGGTTGGTTTCAATCAGTTGAGATATGTCAGCTATCAATATCTCAAACATTGGTACCTAAAGAGTAATCAAGAAAATAGTTATTTTGAACCTGTTATCTGGAATGATTATAATGGGAACATCATCCCTGAAGCGTTAAGAGGATGTGCTGATACAGTCATTAGTTACATTGTGCAAAGTCCAGGCATTTCGTATGTAAGTATATACCCATATAAATACAAAGCACAAGAGATACCTAATGATATTTCTTAGTCTTCTCTCTTCAAGAAGATGTCCTCGTTTCTTAAGCCGTTAGAACTACATCGTATATTGAGATATCTACTCGATTCCAACACACTGTATTCAAAAACATTCAAAGAGATCAAGAAACCCTCTGTGTTTGACAGGCGTAAAACAACCATGCAACCACCAAGGAAATTCATTGCCAATAATGAAATTACTTATTATTGGCTTAATCCTAACTATTATGTAAATGACCGAGTCAACGATAATTCATGAACTAGAACATATAATCTGTCATGCAGGGTTCATTGTTAATAATCTTATATATTAAAAATAAATATATAGAGTATGATACCATTATTCTACATAATTATGTACTTGAGAGAGTTTCTAACTATGATGTTACAAATATATTTTACATGTGCGTAAAGAGTACAACAGCTGATATAAATTAATCAAGGGTATTTCTGACCCTTTTCTTAGTTACCATGATAACTTAGCAAGCACAGGACGGTGATCACTGATAAAGAGTCCATCATCAAACTGATTCGAGAGTACTGCATAACGAATGGTCTGAACCGGGTGATTCTGGTCATTCAGGGTCATAATGAAATCAATACGAATGGGTGCTCTTTTGAATTCCTCACCAGATCCAAAACTGGTAAATGTATCCCGGTGACCATATGGGCCGGATAAGGTACCTGGTGCATCTTTTGAATTTAGTCTGGTAACCAATTCATAATGAGTGTCAATGAGGAATGGTGCCTGTTCATACACATTTTGTGTACTCTCTATTTTCGTTGTTTCTATTGATTTACATTCATCCAATAAGCTGTTATTGGAAGTATCGAATCCGGTTTCATCTAACTTTGCATAGGCAGTAGAACATATCTCATTTAATGGCTGAAGGTTGGCAAGAGTGTCATTCCCCCTCTTACTGTTTTGGTACTTATTACCCGTCAAGATAAGATAAGCAGGATCTACTTCAGTGGAATTTAAATCACCTAACAAAAACACAGCACCATCCTCACTGGCTTTTCTTGCTCTTTCTAATAGCAGTTTGGCTGACTGCTCTCTTGCGATGGTTCCTTTGTGATCTAGATGTACATTATACAATGTGAATAGCGTACGGTCACTATTTCGTCTGAATCTAATGCACCATATTAATCAGTGGATTGCTCTTATAATAGACTTGTCCATACTCACTTTACTTCTGTCGCTGTACGTGGATGTTTGGAATCCCATCCTCTGCTCCCGGGTACATCTGGTTGCTATAGAGGCATGTGAATACGAATAATGATTAAAATGAAAGGAGGCAGATGAGTTACCTCGGAGAACCAGATTGTGTTCCATGTTTCCATAGTGACAGAATCTCTATATTGAAGGGAAACATGAGATGGTTGTTGGGAATGTTTAATGTTGTTGGTTTACCTCTTATAAAATACAGCCGAGAATTCGCCTTGTATCTGCCCATCTGTTCTTCCCGCACCTACCCAGTCGTATTCTTCCTTCAGAAGGTACTCCAGATCCAATATCTGGTGGTAGACTGGCTCCTAATTATTTATGAAAGGGGATTAAATGTCTGTTCTGTATTTGATGGTGTTGATATTACCTACTTGTAGAGCTATAATATCTGGGGAATATAACAGCAGAGAGTCAGCAATCTTCCACTTTCTGACAGACCACGGCTGTTCTAGTCCAAATTGGCTTATATCGAAGGGGTTTTCATAGGCAGGAGGGGGAGCAAATGGAGTGGTGGGGGAGTCTTCATGGTGATCATGACGCACATTGAATGTCATCAAGTTGAGGGTGTGATGAGGGTTATTTGGTCGGTGATTGCCGCGGTTTATCATGCTTGAGACTATTTGTATAAAGAAATGGGTGATAAATAGGGAAATGGGAGTTTAAGAAGAGAGGGAATAAAAAAGGGAAATAATAATTTATAGATGTTTTTCGGCAATTGAAATAATGAAAGACATTATTTGTTTCTATGGAAGACAAAAATGGTTGCCATGGTGACAATTGTTATTTTTATTTTTTAAAAGTATATATATACAGTGATGAAGGGATAGGGGGATAAGTAGATAGACTAGAGCGAGTATAAGTAGTATAGGTGTTGGTATTTAAGGTCTATTTACCATTAGAAATCTAGTATATAGTATAGACTATACCGTATAATCACTAATTCTATATTACATAACCAATTAAGTGGCCTTTTCTTGATTCTTCTGGGCTTCAGTGGCATTGCCATAGAGCACTTCATATCTCTTCTTTGTTTCTGAGTCTAATAATTCTGCTCTTCCTCTACGCTCATACTGTACCATGTATCTGTCAGACTTATAAGCACCTCCACCCAATCCAAAGCACATAACGATATAGAACTAGTATTTACACTGTAAGCATCTATATCTATAATCAGCACTCTCTTTATACCTTTTGGACTGTTTGTGTTTTACGATACCAGGGTGCAAAGGCATACAAAAGACCAGAAGCAAATAAGCCTACACCAGCCCATTGAGCAGCACCAATGGCAAATCCCTTCATGGCATAGCGACCAGCATCTTCTTGTTCAGAATTAGTAACCACTCTCATTATGTTTATTTTACAGAAGAAAAGAAGAAGAAAGAGCAGGAAATGTATATTCTGTTATTTGTGTGTATCAGAAATAACTGGGTATGAATCTATTTGACGTATCAAAACGTAATTCTGCCTTGAACTGAGTTTGTTACCATGGAAATCACCCCATTAATTTCAATTTTAGCCGGGATATTTTTATGATTCATCCTGTTCACTTAATGCTGGCTGATACATAACTGAGTGATCAGGGGTATCTCTATAAGAGTAATAGCAGTGATCATTAAGTGTATTGATCCACACACTGCATACACACATATAAAGACACACTAGTATGACTCATCAAGCATATGCTGTGAGAATATACTTGTGATTACCAGTCAGAGAAGATCTCCAATAGAATAAACTATATATTTATTTCAACAATATCCGACATTTCCCATCACATAATTAATTATCCCAATCGTTTCAATTAAAAGCATTGGGATGATTCTGATGCTGTGGATAAGCATTGTAATTGAATACGGCATAACTGGAGACAGGAGTGCTTCCATATCCATCCGGATTGGGCACTGGGAACTGCATGGTTGGAAATGCATTCTCACTGGGAAAGGAAACGGAAGGAGGGGGCATCATTCCAGGGAAAGTGCTTTGTGGGCGATAGGTGTCCTGTGGTGGATAAGCATCTTGTGGTCTGTAAGTATCTGGACGTGGATAGGGTATTTGTGGTGTGAATTGAGGTGATGGACGTGGTGGGTAGTGGTTGACAGCCTGGGGATAGAGAGGTCGACTGGGGAATGGGCGAGGAGTGGTACCAGCAGGTAACATTGTAGGTGGATATTGACCGGGAAATGTATTGGTAGGAGGAGATTGACCCATCGGAGTAGGAACCACCCAATTAGCAGACTTCCTTCTACCTAAGGCATTAGGCATCTTTGGGTAGCCATTGGTACTTGAATTGTTGATTGTCTCGGATACAGAAGCAGTCATAACAATAGGAGGTAGTATATCCAGTTTGGCAGAAGCAGGAGGATAACTGGCCTTAGCCAGGAAGTTAGATCCTGTAACCTCTTCTTCCTTCACTGGGGTTGTGTCTGTGTTACTACCATTCTCATCATTCCCCACATCTAATCCTTCTATTAACTCTGCTATATCATCCTCACTAGCATTGTCGCTCAGCTTCATCTCTTCTTCTTCTCCATCATCATCAATATTGAAGGTGAGTTTGGGGTGAGTGCCTACAGTGAATGGCATATTGAAGGTGACAATGTCATGAGGATCCTCTGGTCTATGGGGATTCTCTTCATTCAGATTGACTATCACTCGTATCATGTATTCTATGCCAAATGACTCCCCTGATGCATCTACAGTGGGGCAGGATGCATTCACGGGTAATTTCATATTGAATGTTTTGGTGAAACTGGTGGGTCCAGATATCTCTATGTTTGTGACCACTTCCTCTACAATGACTGGTCCAAATAATTCAGCCCTGGCAGCACACAGATCAATCAATGGTTTATTTATAGCATGAAATAGAGTACTTACTTATTCCTTCCATAATGTACATATCGTAATAACTGTGCTTTAATGGCCTTATCCCTAACCATTACACCTATATGTCTAATGGTAACAGCAATAGGAATAGAGTCATCTATTGATAAGAAGTGAGTGAGTGCGTGGATACATATATATATATATATGTATATACTACTATAACCATATACAGGAGATAATGAATATACTCATATACCATATATAGGGTATCACATACGTTTAACTGCTGCTCTCTTGGCAATAATGGTGGAAACCTTCACCTCTCTTGTCTCACCAGTCAAAGCGAATTCCTTACTATCATGATATGTCTTCAAATAATCCTCCTCATGCACATCAATCATCTCCAGAATGTTTATAATCTTTGGAGTGGCTATCCTTGCCTTCTCCAAAGTGAAGTTTCTGTTGTGAATAGCAGTCAACCGATAGGCCACTTTCACGATGTCTTTGATCTACACATTGCACATTACTTCAAACAGTAAAACAAAGACTCAGCCACTTAAACTATACCTTCAAACTACTGGGTATCTTGAGTGAACAGGAAGAGGGAATAGTTATCTTGAAGGGGAAACTATGCCTCATTGCTTCTAATTCGTACACTTTGCCCTCTTCTGGCCCCTTAGCAACGAACACACTTTGAGGTGAGAACACAGGTGTGGATCTTCCTCCTACTTCTATTATACTCTCTAGACTGACTATGATGTGTCTTGTGGGTACAGGCTTCGATACATCGAATATGATGTTGCCTGTTCAAATAATATGTCAGCCATATGAGATATTCTGCTCCATTTCCGTTTTACCTTTGATATTATCACCAGGGAAATAGTATTTGTCTGCTGTTTGTATGTAGAATTCATCCGATTTTGTACTTTTGAATATGTTTGTAACCATCAAGTGCGTTGGTATGGAGTGTGGTGTATAAGAAAGAGAAACGAGAACAGTTTGCTTCCAACCACAGTGCATTTAATTCAACTTCAGACTCATAGTCCCAATCAGGCAATGATTGAATGATTAAACAATGACACTACATCATTGGGTAAATAGGTAATGCTTTATACATACTACAAGTAGATGGGGGAGATCATACTCCATTGACCACTATTGCATTTCACAGGCACACATGTGTCTATCCCAAGAATGGTATCTATCTGAAGTTGAAATCTACCTTGAAAATCGATGGCAACCATCACCATGACCCCTCCCCCCGTTTATAAATTTCTTTGATTTATCCCCGCTTCTGCCCTCCTTTCCTCCCACTCTAATATGACAGCTGCAACGATCCATCAACTAAGGCGCCATTTTTTCAGTCTGCCTAATATACTGAGTAGCCAGAAACATTATTCAGAACGTAAACTATTGAAGTAATATCGAATATAAAGTAACTGTTAGATAGTTGTCCATGTTCTATGACAGTAGAACAGAAGAGCTTACAGTGTCTTCATTCAATAGGTTCTCTCAATCACAACTATATAATGTAGTCTCTAATGTAGATGACTACTATTTATTTGTACCCTTCTGTACAGAGTCCAAAGTCTACTCTACTCAATCAGTCAACAAAGGCAGCAAAGTGGTTGAAGTGATGAAGGCAGAGTTATCTGTGGGATTCCAGCCCTTTCAGGAGAGATATATGTCAGAAGTTACATGTGATAAACCCATTTCTGTCAAGGTAAATGAAGGACAGAATAGATGGATACATAATTACTCATTCATCTATAGGCAGTGGCTGCTGATGCTACTCTGTTCAAGGATATGTCAACCACATGGAAATTCACACCTAATGTGACTGATTTGAAATCTGCTACTGCTGCTGATCATCCTTCCTGCTGGGTGGATTTTGAGATAGTATTTGATTTTGCCTCACCTGTTCATGCACAAGCATCTTCAGTGTTCTTTGATAAAGTGTCAAAGATGACATTACAGGCATTCGTTGATAGATGCAATACAGTATACCGATCATAGGGTTTAAATAGACTGCATATATTGAACTGCAATGGAATAAACAAAATAGACTTTTAGAGTAATTACAGTGTGTTTTTGTCAAGTGCAAGCCATTAATATCCCGGATTCAATAGGGTGGCATAACAACTATATATTCCTCTTTCCCTCTCTCTTTCTCTTCTTTTCTCTCTCTCTGAAGATAAGTTAGATAATAATAGAGTCAAGTTGAGTGGTATATATTGTGTAGAATTGTGTCTGTTCTATAAACTCTAGATGTATATATCACCATAGATACGCATCGCGTCTGTCTCAAGATATTATAGATTTTAGGATATACATATCACCATAGATACACCATCTATTATAGGTGTATCTATGGTGATATGTATACTTAACTATATAACTATAATTAGATTGGTGTAGTATCTTTAGTAACCGTGATACCATATCGATTACAATAATTGAACAGTATCATAAAGTGCAATGGAATAGAGAGCTGTGAGTGACTGCACTGTGCTTATTCTTCTAGCTGTCTTTAAATTGCACTCTTGAATGACGCAAGCAATGGAGCCCTCTCACAAACAAGGGGCGGAATTTGAAATAAGAATGAGTTCTACCTTGGGGGGATATACTGGGAGAATATAAGTGTTTTTGATCCTATATTTTTTTTGTATTAAACACTCCCCCTCCCTTCTCTTTTTCTTAAACACACCCCCTTTTTTTTGGACTGTATTCAGCAACACAGCTGTTGATAGAACATACATTGAAGATAACCTAATAAAACATAAACAATGCTCTCTACAGTTACATTAAAACGTAAATGTGTATGAATGAGAACACCTTAAACTAGCTACTTACACTTTATCATAGATATTGGACGTAACAACATTTTCGCCAAAGCAGTTGCTGCTACCCAGACTGTAATTACACTCAAAAATAACACGCAGAACTCACTCACTCACCCATAATATCTTTCTCATAGCGTTCTGTACATGATTTGACCTTGAGAAGAAAAACCAATCAACCCTTGATTAAACACGGTTTAGGTGGAAGGTATAGAAATAGAAAAAGAGTGTGCTTAGAAAAAGTAGTTCTTGTTTTGTTTATTTAATATTCTATTGTTGTCACAGATCTACCACCAATGGCCAAATTGCCACTGTCTTTGGCTGTACTGGTTTCCTTGGTCGTTATGTTGTGAATAGACTTGGTAATATCACACATATATATATATATACTGAATATGTGTAGAACTGATACATGACATTCAATAGCTAAGCAAGGTACACAAGTCGTTGTTGCCTTCCGTGACCCTGATGAGGCCAGACATCTCAAGGTGACTGGTGATTTGGGTCAGATTATCCCCTTGGAGTTTGATTTAAGAAATAGAAAGCAGTTGACTGAATGTGTCCGTCATTCTGATATTGTTTATAACTTGATTGGCCGTGATTATGAGACAAAGTAAGTGATACACCATTGTTAGTGAATGATAACAGCCATTGACACTCACTCGAATAGAAACTTCACCTATAATGATGTACATGTTGAAGGTTCTCGTGCCTTGGCTGAAGTGTGTGCTGAAACTGATGTAGCTAAATTCATCCAAGTATCCGCATTAAATGCCTCTGAAGACTCTACTTCTCAATTCCTCCGTACAAAGGTAATTTATGGTATTCAGGGTTGAATAGTTCTGTTTATTCATCCAATATGAAATAAATAGGCTTTGGGTGAGAAGGCAGTGCGTGAAGTGATTCCTGATGCCACCATTGTTCGTCCTGGATTGATGTATGGTCATGAAGATCGTTTCTTGAATAGAATTGGAGGTAAGGAACTATATGAAGAAGAGTGATTGGATCATATTAACAAGTGGATAAATAGATGCTGATGGATGGCAGTACTTTGCCAATCACGGTGAGACCAAAGTTCGCCCTGTATCTGTAAGTGATATAACAAAAGAATGTCCATCATTGAGACTCGATTACTGAGTAAGAATGAATATAGGTTGTTGATGTAGCCCATGCACTTGAGATCATGTTGACAGCTGACTCTGCTGCTGGTAAGACTTATGAACTTTATGGTTCCAAGGAATACACCTTCAATCAGATCTTTGAACTTGCCCGTGAAATCACCATGCAACCCCTCCCTTTTATCAATGTGCCTGATAGACTTCTCAAGTAAGTGAAGAGGAATGTATTTGGCATGAAATATTACTTATCATCTACTAATGACAGGCTTGCTGCTGCTGTTATGGATAAATTACCCTACAATCAAATGATCTCCCCTGATTTGATTGAGAGAGTATGTGTATACATCCTTTATTTGATGACTCATTGATTAACCTTCCTTGTAATAGATGACCATCAATGATACTCGTTCACCTGATGCTCTCACTTTCGATGATTTATATATTAAGCCTGCTGATTTCGAGGCCACTGCTATTCACTACTTGAGAAGATTCCGTAGTAATGCAGTATTCGATCTCCCATATGAAAAGGGAGATGGTAAGATCCAGAAGGGTGTTTATCACATTATTGATTAAAACAAGCGAGATCGTTACTTTCTCCTTCCCCACCTCCTTATTTACAAAAGAGCATCTAAACACGTCTAGATATTTGTGTATATTTGATCCTGTTGTTACACTCTAAAAATAAAAATAACATCATCATCCAATGCATTGAGAGTGTGTTCTTTCCCAGTAGACTATAAGTGACACCTTCAAGCTGAGTAGCTGGTCTTACTGTGGCTATGGTCTATCCCCCTTCATAGTCATACATATCCATAGGAAGACAGTACATTGTACCCATTTTCCTTAACTGTTGAAACTCAGAAAGTAACCCTCTATGTGTAGCATAAACAAGGCACAAAGAGTTGAAACAAGAACAAGGGGCATCAACTCATTGTCCAAATAGAAACCAGTACCCAAGATGCCTCAAACAGATTACTCAGCATCCCCGTCTGCCCCATAACAGAAAGAAGAGAGTACTAAATATTGGCCATGGGATCCACCATAAGGTAAAAACAGTACTCCATAGTGTGTTCTTATCATTGTTACCCTTGATGATGTATGACCATCGTCACCCCCAACCATCAAACTGCTTATAAGCCATTCTTCTACCCGAGTCATTAATATCAGATGGCCCTACCTGTATATTTTAAATAGGGAACACTGAATTAGTTGCAATCAGAAGAATATAAACCCATGATTTATGTGTGTATGATTATGAGAATGATCCATATGGATTGCATCATTCTCATAATACTGTATGTAAGTGATGATATCATCTACTTCCCTTATATACTTGTCGATGTAAACAATGAGTAGATGACGCTGCTTGAATCTATGCTGATATCAGTGGATAGAACTTCGATTGTATATGTCAGTAGGTCATGTAAATTTGTGGTAACAATCATCATTTTGAAACACCGTATTCATCGAAAACAAACATGTGAGTACTGTATTTGGATGGTGTGCCTTTATTAAGTATGGTCTAACATAGCTGATTACTTATTGTACACATGTTGATTACTTGATATAAACATATAGATCTTTCTTTTTTATTTATTGATTGACAGAAATAGACGTTCATGTATTATATATATGTATGTGTGTGTGTGTGTGTGTGTGTGTGTGTGTATACACATAAATGGGTGTTATTTACATGCTAAGTAGTTAATAAGTTAATAATAATAAGGGTAATAAATAAGTGGATTACATATTATATAAGGTGATATTTTAATAAGATAAATCGAGTGCTTCTGTATTGTTATCAGTTAATCGTGGGGAGTATTTGTCTAGGGACAAGAATGGAATATCATAACATATCAAACCATCTTCTTCTTCCTCCTCATCTTCATTAATAAAGAAGGCAGACTGTTTCCTGTAGAATGGACTGGTATCCTCGGGTGACAATGGCAGTATATCTTCATCAGAATCATCATCTTCATATAAACTAGTCACAGGCATCTCTTCCTCTGTTAGTTGTGTGAAGCATGATTCTAGCCATACTTGTTCTTCCTGTACATCTTCCTGTATATCTTCATACAGTAGATCAGTGTCATCCATCATGCATTGATATTCATTTTGATGTGACCAAGCATGAATAAGTGAATTCCTGATGAGAACATAAGCAGATAGACTTGATCTGTTGGTATCGAATGCTTCTAGTTTCTCGAATGAGATACGAGAGAAGTGGTTTATGTTATTCATGATGTGGAGTAGAAAGAGAAGAGTGATGAGAGATTAGATTTCTGATTTAATTACCAAATTTATATACAAATCAAATATGAACTTGGGTGGTACGTTTTTTTATTTTATTTTTGAAAATGGGAGTAATTATCCAATCAGAACTTAAGCAGAGCAGTATTTCTAACCTGTGTTCTTGTTACCTGACCTGTCCATTATCTTTTCATAAGCCAATCAAAAGACCTTGTGTACTTGACCTAATACTATTAGCCAATCAAAAAACCCTAATTATACCACTATGATAATAACTAGAACAGGCAATATGCTTTTTGCTCTGTAAAGAAACCCATTTTAAGCTTACATGATATATCCATTCAATGACGAGCATGCGTCTACAAAAATAACACAGCTACTCCTTAGTGGTATCCATCTAGATCTCGAAATTCACAACTGTAGCTCGAAAGGCTGCACTGGGCACATAGAATGATTTATCATGTTTTACCTCAATCTTTGTATGGAAACTTTCATGTCATAAATATCTTGAAGGTATCAAAGTAAAGCCAATCATTTCAATCGTTAAAAGCACCGTTTTCTACAGTCTTGTGACTTATCTAATAAACGATCTCGATCATACGCATTTATGGGATTTCCAAAAGGAGTACAATTCATTGTCTCTACTAAGAATGCCACCAACTTAGTATGAAGCCATATCGACAATTCAGGTAAATATCTTCTGAGATCAGCAATGTTTGAGGTAATGTCGGCGAAGTCTACTGCTACCAAGCACATTATTTTTTTTAGTACCAGAGAGGATCCATGGAATGGTTTTTGTAGTTTGAAGGGCTACCAATGTATTACCTTGGATGGCACCTTCTGCTGTCTCCAATCCCCTTTCAAAATATGGCTATCAGACACTTTATAGTGTTAAAGACAAGGTTAGATAGCTTTTTTCTCAAATCCATCTACTTGAATCACGTTATATGATCACACTCATTAAATGTTATTCTTTCCCTTTTCCCCACCCATTTCAGAAGGATAATTCCTCTGGCCAAATAACGTCTCTCGTCTCATGAAGATCCCAATTGTTTTTGTTTTGATGGTATAACACCACTGGATCCCATCTTCCAGCTGTTATTACCCAGGTGAGAATACCCTCTGTCAGAGTGTGAATGCATGAATAGAGTAAACTATATTGTACTTCTTACCAGCAGAAAGAACTGAATCCTTCATTTTCCTCTATCATATTATTCCAGTCCGAACATTAAAGTGAGTGTTGAAATACCTTATATCGATTGAAGAGTGTATAAGGAGAAGAGAGATGAACAAAGCATGTCAGGAGCATGACTATAAGAAAGTCGATGTCACGTATACTGTTTTCTGAGTTGGAAATTCGATGTAAACAGTGAATAAACAATACTCCCATAACTATTATGTTATATCCATTTTTTTATTGATTTTTACTATGTGACATTTTGATGAAGTGAGGTCAATAATATCTACTGTGCTTATTAAGAAGAGGGAGAATGAGAGAGAAAGAAGGAGGAGAATGATTGGATGTATACTGTGTGTGTGTGTGTGTGTGTTATTAAAGAGGGAGTGAAGATAAGAATATAAACATGCAATTAGTTGCATTAAATAAGAGAAAATTATCCATTACAACTCAACCTAATAAATACTATCCAGACGATTAAATGAATTTCCACCTCGGGGTTTTTCATTCAATTTGGGATTGTTCTTAGCGAGAATATCTAATAGAATGCCATTCAGTCATAGTCATTGTGTCGATCTGATGATATTATACCTTTGTCCTTGGTGACATGATCAAATGTACATTCATGTTTATCGGGGAAGCGATGAGCATCACAGAATATATATTCACACCTGCATTTGTTAGTCAATTGTTTAGAGAGAGGGATCTAGAATATGAATAGACAGTGAACAACACGCAGACAATAAAAGGTACAACCCATTTACCTTCAAACGACATGAGAAACAACGTCCTTTGTTGGTCTGTATTCCCTTTGTTAGCTTGTCGTCTTTACCATTTGAACCAGTCTTCTGATCTTTGCTGACTGTGGTTGTATCATGAATAGACTTATTATTGGCAGTGTTGGTCAGAGTGTTCTTAGGAGTATTCGAGTTGTTATTAGTTGTTGATTGAACATTGCGATCTATAAGATGATATCATTGAATAGTAAGATACATATGAATGATTTATTGTGTATGTGTGTGTGTGTATATATACATACATAAATACATATATAGGTATATATACATACATACATATATATGTATATATATATATACATAGATGTATTACGTAAATGTATATATATCTATATATATATACACCCACACCCACACATATACATATATATATATTTACCTTTTTTGTTCTTTATCTCGCTATCTTTGAAGCACTTCGAGCACATGTTATTGTATATCTTGTTTCCATAAAAACCACATCCAGCTGTGCAAGGTATAGGTGCTTCGGGTGTATTATTATCCTCCATCTTGAGTATACTAACAATAGAGAAGAGTGAATAGGGAAAGAAAAAGGAATGAAAGAAACGAAAAGAAAGAGGGAGAATAAATAAGAGTTGAAAATAGAAACATGGAATTTATGTCGTGTCCGGGAGTCAGGTCTCTCTTATGATTCCAACTCCGTTAAACCCTTTTATAAATCCATAAACAAGTGTTGAGTATGGCATGTATACTTTGAATATCCTGAACAGTATCAACACATGCACACACACACACTATCATTATTCACTTCCTATCAACACAAACTCTATCTGCAGGGTATATTCATCTCTGCAATGGGTGAAATACATCATAAATACGATGTTTAATCATGCAAACCCATATTTCATTATAAAATTTATTCTGATTTGTTTTATTTATAGGCATGAGGGACATTATGATATGTTCTAATTGGATATCACACTATCATAGTCCATACATTCTATATAAAAGAGAATACAACTGCTATCAATTGAAAACTGAGTGGTCCAGGCAAGATCCAATAGGAAATTAATGCTGGTAATTCCCTTTTTACTGTACGTGCGTAACAGTAACACATCAATAGAATGTAGGATTAGTAAACAGTGGGTGACTCCTCAATGCCATCCTCACCCACCTGTACTACTCTCCAATTGAGTGAGTTTAATTGGCTGAACAATGGCTGTTCTCTGAATGTGCTCTGTCTATTATCCGCAGCCTATTTTATGATGTGCATCGGATGAATAGACGGATGTGGATGGCACAGTCATTCATTACTAAGGCTTATGAATAATATCATAGAAACAATAGAAGTATAATATGTCATTTATTGTATACACTTATCTAGACTATCAGTAATAGGTTAGTCAACATGTGCATGTGCACTATGTAGAGTGGATAGATTACAAATGCCCAGTGTCAGTAAACAGTAGTAAGATTGACTCACAACTTTCTGAAATGATGTCATTAAATCCAGTTATGTTACCTATTTCTCGGTTTCCATGATACATTATACATAAATATCATCTTGTTTACATATCCAGGTGTCTGAAGAGTCTTGTTTGTAACTAGGCAATCGAGGGTATTACAAATACCATGGATACATATGTACTGGTATTTACAATAAATTCGGCTCCAACTGATATCCATGGTAATCTAAATATAGCTGTTTCCATGGTTTCGGTTGTTCAGTTCAAATCGAAATAGAATTCATGCATATCCTTGTATCCAGTGTGTTCACTATGACAAAGGATAGATATCCTTGAATTCCTCATCGTTCAGATAAACAAAATACTATATTAGGTAATTGGGGGCTTAACAACAATGTCATTTTAATTACTTTAAATATCACATTGAATAGCACAGTAATAATGAATATCACTCATCACCAGATCCAATACCCGGGGTCACTCATTTAACATACACACACACACACACACAGGTATCTTCCCTACTCCCCCTTGATTCATGTATTAGAGTGTTTGAAGTTAAAATACAGAGATGTGTCTTCGGAGTTGTATTGTGCTGATAATCTCTTGTAATACATCTTGCGAGAGTATTTAGTCCCACGCAGAAGATTACTAATAATTGCTTCTTCTTATCTGCATGAGTCAGAGTGTAAAGTATATTACTACCCTATTAAGTCAGCCAGGTTGACAGCACAGATAGATGGTGCAATAATAATGAAAAAGTAATCAGATGTGGGGATATTTGATTGATTGAATTCAGATGAGTAGCTTCATGCACTGCGGTTGCCTCACCAAATATACATCTTTCATATTTACTGCGCTTTGAACCAATAGAAGATACTATAGTCACCTCCAAATGTAAACTGCTCCATCCACGTATATCTTCAATACAATAGGGTATCTACTGGAGACGAATAAGAAGTGTCTATGGCCCATCCTCATTTGCTTTATTTGTATAGATCTCCTCTTCAAATACACTGCCTGTATCCAATCAAAAAAACTAACTATATCCAATCAGAATACATTCAATACCACAATGATAGGAAATAAAGAATAAGTTCATGACTCACACTAAATACAATGAGTTGAAAATAAATAAATAAAAAAATCTTCTTATAAATGCCCCCTCCCTTTTCCCACCTATTTTTTCCTTTCTTCTTTTCATCCCACTCATTGTATATCGCCTTAATACTGCATAAATAATCCCTTTATTTTCTCTCTCTCTCTTTTTCTCTCTATTTATCAATCACTCATAAACAACATGGTCTCTTTAATTATCGTTTAAACAGTTTTATAATTGAAAGAGAAGAAAAAGGGACAAACATTAACCTTTTTTCTACCCACATATAATATACACACAACCGATCCTTAGCTAATTATATATTCCACATACATCTTACCCCTTTAGAATAATATTTCCTCTTAATATCATAATGACTATCGATAGTACCAACACCACTGTTCACTCTCTGGATAGATACAATGTGAATATCACTCATCCTATGCTGATATCCTTATTAATGAATCATTCCATGAAGAATGACTATGAGAAAAAGCATAAACAGAGTTATCATGAACAACAAAGAACCTATGTCAGTGCATTAGTCGGTAAATGAGTTGTATAGATAGATAGATAGATAGATATACTTATACATACTCTCATTAGATGTTACTGTTCAAGTAATTGGATCTATATGGCCCAACTCAGTCAGCACACCCACCACCACCAACACTAAATCCATAGCAGACCTCAATACTTTCTTACATCACATCCTGAAGCACTCTCGTACCACTCACTCTACACTCCAGTTAGCCATATTCTATCTATTCCGCATTCGTTCTCGTGTCCAAGAAAAGAGAGTCAATGATCCCTATGTTTCATGTGGCAGGAGGATGTTCCTGGCTGCATTGATTTCAGCACACAAATACCTGCAGGATAAGACATACAAGAACTCTGCTTGGAGTAAAGTGAGTGGATTGAATGTCCAGGAGATTAACTATGCCGAGAAAGTGATGCTGGAATTACTTGATTACCGTCTTTATGTCAAGAAAGATACCTATGATCAATGGATATTCATGTTACAGTCTCATTTGAAGGCTCAACCAAATATACCAAGTGGAACCACCAAGCCAAAATCTCATCATAATCAGACTGGATTATCTCAAGAGAGGCTTGAGTCATTTAGAAAAGCCCAGCTGACACTCTTGTCCCCTCCTCTTGCTGAAGATGCATGTATGCCTGCATTTGGTCAAAAGCGAAAACAGTCTGACAGCGATATTACCGAGAATAAGAGCAAAAGACACTGTTGATTCCCCCCACTCACCTTTCATTTTTTCTTTCTTTTCTTTTTCTGTCTATTTTGTAATGTTATGTTTTCATCCCCCACACCTTCTGTTTATAATCTTTAAATAATAATAATAATAATAATAATAGTAATAATTATTATTATGTATATTTTAGTCATGGTAATTGAACTAATAATAATAAACTTACCATCTTCCCCAACTTTATTGAAAGAGCGTCTGTTCACTGTATTTAAAATAACTTTTTTTGGTTTCTCTCTCTCTTCCCCCCCTTCTTCTTCCCCTATTAACCCCTTATGTCAACATTAAAGAGCCGGAAAGAAGCATTGTCTCTGGACGAGGGTTCTGCCCCCAACCAATTAAATTATACCACCAACTTCATGAGATATAAAGGTTTCTTATTAGTAAAAAGTGGCATGTTTATCCCCCAACCCCTAATCACTAATAACTAGGTGCATGGCTATCGACAATATTAATCCTTATCACCATCAAAGCATTCTATACAATCATACCATTCATATCATCCGAGACGAGTTGGACACTCACCAATTTAACATTCAATGCAGTAAAGTATCTATATTATGGTCTATGTAGTATATGATATTAAACTCAGGAGTCGCACCATTATAAATTTCAACAGGGCCATTTCATCATGTTCCATTGGTTGCAAGGTACACCGACACTTAACACTTATCAAGGTGTGTATGATGGATTAACAGTATGGGAACAGATTGATGATGGCATCCAATTCACTGCTACAAGGAAGTTTCTGATGGCAGTGCCTATTATATTGTAAGCAAACAGAGATAAATACAGAATTAGGTTGTGTCTGATCTTTTTTTTTTATTCGTTTAAAATCACTAGATTTCTATTAAGTACCCATTATACACACTATGATGTACTGCAGTTTGCTGTCAACTTCATCATACTCGTCATTGTATTGATTGCTAAACTACCTTCTATGCATAAAGTACGAATATTCGGTATCAATAAGCACGATGAATATGAAAATTAGTAACTTCTCAAAATTAAAGAAAACAAAAAAAAAGATAAATAACCCCCTATTTTATGTACGTTGTCTTCTTCTATACAGTCTATAAGACTTCGTGATCTTCTTGATATGAAGACGCAGTAATGAGAGTTTCAACTTGTGAGCATCCAGGTGTTGATACAGCTGTGGATGTTGCAGTGTATCTTCTACATTTCTATTTCTGTAAATATCAGCAAGTTCATCACTAAATAGAATGATGGATTAGCACAGGCAGGAAATGAAAAAGGAAAGGGCTTTACTTCATGTATTCAAACACTGTTCGTCTGATGAACTTCATAAAAAACAAATCAATGATGGCATTCTCCAATCGATCAATAAACAGGTTAAATAGACAGACCATGATTCTGTCATTCATGTATTCCATCTTCTTCTCCAATGATCTATGTTCTGGTATATTTTCTATAAGTACCGGTTTAGAGTCACTTCTTCTTTCCCCTTCAACTTACTGAAGTCTATCATCAAGTTCTTTACAGTGCTGTACAATCCATAAGAAGAATCCAATGTGGGTTGCTTATGGTAGAGTGTCCAAATATACTTGTTCATATCGAAGTAGGATTCATCTTTACAGTTACCAACAATGAATCTATCAAAGGGGTTATTAGCGTACTGACCATTTCCATTCTCTCATTGATCCTACAGTAGTAATCGATGATCCTTTGACTGTTCATGAATCGATAGACACTTCTCCATGAAACTCTGTTTAGCTCTAGGTCGAACAGCCATCATAAACTGATTTAATAGTTAGTGTCGAGTATAATACAGTCTATTCCCAATCCACACCTTGTAATACATCTGAATAATCGGCAAGTCATTTGGCTGCAGTTCCATTGCCTTATTCAAGTACTCCCATGTCTGCTCATCAGAAGTAGGGTCATCTGACTTCCGATCTATGTAATACAGATGATGCCATTTATTGTATGCAGCTATAGCCATATACTTGGATAAATCAGCCTGGTTGAATGCTTTTGATTCATAGACACTAATGATACAGTTAACATCAGAGTATCTTTCCTCAAATAACAACAACTTACGCCTCACATTCATCAAGTACTTTATCCCAATTCTTCTCTTTAATCAGAAACTCTATAAACGCATTGAAAGAAAAGGATGCCTAGACAAAGATGGATTTAGAGAAATACAGTGTGATAGAACATTCAAATAAATTTACAATAGCCTGGGTTGAATTCAAGTAGACAATCTTCATGTAATCTGTCAGACGGTCTGGCCAGAGAGCAGTAATGATTTCAGCACCTGGCTAATATTTATCGTGAAGTTAAAGCAGGGAAACAATCTTATCATATCTTCAACTGTACTAACTTCCCATAACAGAGGTAGTTTCTCCTTCATAAAAGAACTCCTGAGACAGTAACACACTAGGTAGAATATCTCCCACGCTTCTTCAAATCTCTGTAAAGATACCAATTTATACAAGGTTTTCATTCCTTGATGCATGGTATTGTCATCTGTCAAAGTTTGTCCTCTTAATACTTTACGATAAACTGCATGCTTATGGTCTACAGGATTCATGTTGAAGGTGGAAGAACAGCAAAGGGTAAGTGTTTATTCTATCCGTTTGAGTGTTTATTCTATCCGTTTGAGTGTTGTTTATGTGTTGAGTTGAGAAAGAAAAAAAGTGATCCTTTAGCAACTTGAATGCACCCAGTGTGACTGTGTATTAGCGCTAATAACGTTTTTTTTTGGGTAGTTTTTAGTTTTGCTCTCCTCCTTTTTACCAAAGATGTTATATGTTATTGGACTTGGACTGGCTGACGAAGCAGATATTACTGTCAAGGGATTAGAAGCAGTAAAGAGATCAGAGCGTATTTACTTGGAAGCATATACTTCCATATTATCAGTTGGAAAAGAGAGATTGGTATGTGAATTGGACAGTTTTCATGAATAAAAAGGCTCATGAACAAAGGGTATAGGAAGACTATTATGGGAAACCTGTCATTATTGCTGATAGAGAAATGGTAGAGAGTGACAGTGATACAATTCTTGCTAATGCGGATAAAGTGGATGTCTCCTTCTTGGTAGTGGGTGATCCATACGGGTAAAGAAACAGATGTACCTATTAGTATATTAGCAAAAGATGTAACTGGTTTCTGTCATAGTGCTACCACTCATACTGATTTGGTCATACGTGCCCGAGAATTGAATATTCCTGTCAAGATCATTCATAATGCATCTATTATGAATGCTATTGGTGCATGTGGTCTCCAACTCTATAACTTTGGACAGACTATCTCGATTGTGTTCTTCACTGATACATGGCGTCCTGATAGTTTCTATGACCGCATTAAGGAAAACCATCAATATGGTCTGCATACATTGTGTTTATTGGATATCAAAGTGAAGGAACAGAGTATAGAGAATATGGCTAGGTATGTCAATACCCATGTAGTATTTCAGTCATATTCATGTTTTCTTTAGAGGTCGATTGATATATGAACCTCCTCGTTATATGACAGTCAACCAGGCTGTTGAGCAGTTATTGGAAATAGAGGAGAAGCGAAATGAAGGTTTATGTAAACCCAGTTCATTGGCTATCGGATGTGCCCGTATTGGCACTGATACTCAGAAGATAGTGGCTGGCACATTGGAGGAATTGGTGGATGTTGATTTTGGTGGACCCCTTCATTCACTTGTATTGATTGGATCACGTATGCATGAAATGGAAGCAGAATTTGTGAAGGAATATGCATTCGACATCAAGTCATTCAATGCCGTTGTGAAGAGAGACTATGTTCATTAAAGAAATAAATGCATATATGTACTCTATACCACTAAATATGATTTATAAAGGTTTTATTTCTCCCTCACTGCTCTCAATATATCTAATAGTAAATGATGTGCTGACAGTTGATCTTTGTATGATTCAATGGTATGAGAGAGACACGCAATAATATCGTCTTTTGTAGTTGTTTGATTACTGTCTAGTAAGTACAGCAGTCCCTTCTTTAGTGACTGAACATCTTCATCTTCTCGATCAGGATAATCATCTATAAACTGGAGACAGTGCTCTATCTTGGGTTTAGTATCTAAGATAGAATGTGTCAATGGGAATACCGAGGTGAATATTTCTAACATACTATTGAAGTTCTTTGGTATAACAAACCCCAGCAGTGTCATCTTTGCCTCTTTCACTAAACTTCCTTCCAACAGATATGAATACTCAAGATCGAAGTTCCACTCATCATGGGCATTCAATGCCTTCCCCAATAGAATGCTCCTCTTTGAGATATGATATTCTTTCAATAGTCTATTCTCATCTGTATATTCACATTGACGCAGTAAATATCCTAATCGATCCTTCTGCAGTCTATATTATCTCAAACATGAATATCAAACAAACCACACACATCTTCTGTTTCCCTTACCGAGGTGATATCAGACTAACACAGATAGCCCACTCTGCAAAATTCATTCTTTCCAATTCTTCACTCCACTTCTCACTCCATCTATCACTGTCTTCAGTATGTTTATAGAGATGAAGAAGCCAGGCGAAATCAATAGGCCATTCATCCACACTGGCTCTACTACTATCACCCACCCACCACTGTAATAGTTGATACCACAAACAATGACTATCCGGAATGGCCACAGTGGTATTACTCTCGATCATCTTATTGTATGCCTTCAATGATGGCTCAGTCTGAAAAGGAGCACTATACCAGATAAACATTCCGATGATACATTGCCATGATAGCTCTTTCAGCAAATGATCCCCATCTTCTACAACATTCAGATCTCCACATAAGACACGCCAACACTTTCTCTCGTACGCAGTCATGGATACCCAATCCGTGGTTGATTGAAACTGATTGATCTGCTTCCTTACTGAATAACAAATATCAGTAATACGACAATGGTTGATATACAGTGCCATTTGGTAGTTATCCTGTTCTTTGGCCTGTTCGCTTGCTAGGTCTGTTTGTCCATAAGAGAGATAAGTGAATACCAGGGAATATGGGTCACTCTTGTGGTGTTTGATATTCATATCCACTGCAACTGATAATCCTGGTTTGATGAGATCTACAAACCACTGTTTGATGGTTCCATCGAACAGTGCAATAGCTGCTGTCCATAACAAGTGGATGTCAGTGGCGTCTTCGACAGGTAAATAGTGGTGGAGATCACCCTTGATTTCCAACTGTGGATTATCACCAGGAATGGGTATAAACGTGGTATTCTTCATAAACTGTGTCATCACATATTCTGCTCTCTATTAACATAAAATTAATAGCAAGAACACACCCTAAGTGCAGGTCGTGTACCTTCTTCTTTATCTTGTTAGGTATATCCAATATACTAAACAGAAGCAAAATAGGCATGAGAGTGTATATAAAGAGTAGTATTGTGTGTACCTTGTGTTGTTCAGACGTTTGGGTACAGAGCCAATAGTCGTATACTGATGTGTTCTCTTTCTAAGCATATTGAGTGTGGAGAAGAGGGGAGGGGCGAATAAACAATCTATTTTTTTCTTTTCTTTTTTGGGGCGAAATGAAACCGCGAATATGATGTTTCAATGGGAACACAGTCAGTTGGCATATTTAATGCAGATGCCATTTCTATCGGGTCTCTCATCTTTTCATCTGTTTAAAAATGAATAAGATATTGAAAGGAATAGTGTTTATCATAAAGAAGTATATAGGTAATATTGTGTAAATAAGAATACAGTATAAAGCATATATTGACATACACATATCAAGTGCATGTCATGGCAATCATTGTCATACTCAATGTCTATGAGCTTATAAAAGAGGTAAGTGTATGTATATGGCATATACATTCATACCATTAATCCATATAAACAGGAATATATGATCAACAATGACTATATATTGTTTCCCAGATATATTATATCTGCACTTCGATCAAATAAATCGCATGCCATGGTGGATTCTATCAAGCATCTATCCACTGTAGGAATTCATTACCCTTTCTCTGATAAGGGAGAAGACAATGAGATTTATTGGTTAAAAGAGGGAGAGCAGATGGATTACTACAGGAGAAATGGGAAGAATGAAGACTTGGAACATGATGCTAACCTCAACTACATTAAACAGTTAGCCAGGAATCATATTGCTTTTCCTCCCGCACATTTACGACTATCCATGCCTTTAAGGCGTCAGATACCACCCTGTGACTTCACACATTTGAATTATATCAAGAAGAAATCATTTTTCTATTCGTATGAAGAGTTCAAGACTACTCAGATCCTGTTGAATAACATGGCATGGAGTGAGAGAAACACAGTGAACATACTTACATCGTCTACCAATAATTCCAGTGATATTGGGATAGATGTAGAAGTCAGTGTGGCCTCAGAGGACTCAGTATCACATATATTTATAGATGACACCCAAGATAAATCAATGACCCATAAATGCATTCATATCCTTAATGTGAGGGATTCTCGTGATTCATGTGCTGTGTACACAGTAAATGTCACATTCCCTGCACAGGCTACCTATTATGAGGGACTGATGATTCAATCCAGGGAAGCACATACCATAAAGGGTGATCTGAAGAATATATCATTTGATAGATTTGAGATTGAAGTGGGAAGAGGGGCCATCGTGTTACAGGCAAGTGACATGTAACGACGGTTTGTTATTCGTATATCTGATGTTTGTTTTATATACCTTAGAATATCAATGCAAATGCCATTCACCTCGTTACTCTGAATGGTATTATCTCAGGAAGCTATCATCCAAAAGAATCACTGGATAGTATGTGTCTACGTGGTTCTACCAATATTCAGCTTACCCCAGAAACAAATCATGTGAAATCATCCATATCTACATTGGATGGACCAACCAAGGTGATTGTAGATGTAAGTAATCAGCCCCCGTATTAACATCCATAGATACTTAATGTTTATACAACAGGGTGGCTTCAGTAAAGGACAATTCATTACTCACTGCATAGACTGTCAACCAGAAGTGATCTCGAAAGTAAATCAGGACGATGTCCATCTTGTCTCCCCAAGTGATATTAAAAGCACAAGGGTTGGGTATTTTAAAGAAGACACTTCTTCACACATTTATCTCTACTCAAAGTCAGGTGAAGTGAAGATCGTTTATGTTTAAATAAGTCGTTTTCTCTTACGTTTTATTAACAAAAATAAACAAAAGAATATTATACATAAGATATTTCATCAATACCCAAACTACGTCTGACCTGCATCAAGGCAACTAACTCCTTGATTGTTTCTTCTAAAATAACAATATTGTTCAGTAACATAGATATAGTAATTTCAGTCGTCTTGTCCACTCGTCTAGGTCGAGATGGATGACTGGTCTTGGGAGAAAATGTGTTCTCATCTTCGTCATCTAAATCTAATATGGGTTCTTCTCTATCATTCACAAAGTGGGAAGGGAACAAAGGCTGAATTTTCATGCTGAGTGTTCTACGGACATGGTGTGCGAGAGGTGACATTGGATTGTTCATGATAACATTCATATTGATAGGGGGTGGGTTAGGGGATAAACGGGCATGATTGGTACCTGCTGAGGTAGTGGCTGATGACGAAGGGCTCATTGAAGAGGGGACTTCAGTCGACACAGATGGCCGTAACACAGAGGGTCTTCTGTTGTATTTTCCGTTGGGAATAGGAGACTGATGAGTGGGCTGGTTGGGGTAAAGATGTGAGTTGAAGTGATAAGGTGAAGCGGAAGGACTGACAGCACTTGTGGATTTGGATGGCGTCAAAGTTAATATTCTCTTATCTGCAAATGACATTTCACCCTTTATCAACGCATTTCGGCGTTCTTCCAACAGTTCATCAAATTGGGGTAGATCTGAGCGATAATAATCCACTTGTTGTGTCAATGTCCGTAAGAGAGTAAAGAAAGGGGGATAGGATTTGAAAAGAACGGGGGATGTCATCTTGAAGGACTCTCTTTCAGCACCAAAGTCAATAGAGCGATCATCATCGTCATCATCTTCGTTTACAGGAGTGTCTGTATCAAATTGGGCATACATGTCTTGTCTATGGGTATTCGATCGATTGACAGATGGCTCTTCTCCAGAGTTCAAGATCAGGATATCATCGGGATTGGTGCGATCATTTTCACAGAAAGAAAGCCATCCCTCTAAACTACGGTAAGGGCAGAGTGCCAGTGCAGATATAACACCTGTTAATGCCAGATTCATCTCAGAGGATTGGGTAAAGAAGTGGCTGAGTAGGGTCAACAGCGACTGTAAAAGAGGATCGGATGAACGTACTTTATGTCTAAACAACCGTTTACATGGTTTTGGCTGCTGACTTTGTTTCTTCACTTTCTCTTGATCGTCTTTCTCTTCTTTCTTATAATCTTCATACCTCTGACCGTATTTGAAGCTTCTCCTTCTCTTGACTTTGGGCGACTCATTCAAACTGTTCAATCCAGGTCGATCACTTGGTTTTAAATTCTGATAGCATGCATCATAATCAATTGTCATTTCAATATCTCTTAAATAGCTCTCATAACCACAGGCAAGAACATCCTTTGCATGTTTCTTGTCAATGGATGCAATAAGAGAAAAGTAGAGTTCGATCTCACGTAGATGATGTGAGATGATGGTTGTGTGTTTGCTATTATCTGGATAAATAGAGAGTAATTTAAGAGAATACTGACAGTGAGTAGTGATGATGGTCTTGAGTAATTTGAGGGTAGCAATAACCGTTGTTTGAGATTTTGATTTGAGTCTGCTAAATATGAGGTCCTGTAGATTGAAATGAGCAGCGACATGTGTGGATGTGTCTCTACTGATTTTGAGGTTTTTTATTCCCTCTGATCCGTAGTCCTCTGGCTCATCCGATATCACTTGTTCCATATTACCATTTGCACTTTTGGAAGGGGGCAGGATAGGTGGGGTGCTGATGTCTTCATCGTCCATCAAAAATCCTACTACTACTTTGGCCAGATCATTCTGTTGTACTGTCTGGAGTATCAAGTCAATGTAGCTAATGACAGCAACAGAAGAACCATCCATATCCGAACACTCTAAAATAGAAGGGTATAGGATGTTCTGGAGGAAAATGGCCCTAACGCTATTCAATAGTGAAGCACAAATCTCATTATTAGGACATCTGATCAGAACATCTTGACAGAACTCCAGCAACTTCAAAAATGAATCTAGTTGATATTTAAATTCAGGAGAGTTAGAGTACTCGACATTTAATCCTATGGGAAACTTCAGTGGATTGATCTGATTCACATTATTGTCGGCCAGGTCTTGGCCAAGAAGGAAGGTGACTGGGTTGGAGTAAACGGCGTTTGTTTCATCCCTTACAATCAGCTTCCGGGGAAGCTGGGAATACAATGCGCCCAGACCAGCAGCCATGATAGTAGCGAAATCAGAGCCCAGTATAAAATCACCCAGCTGATCCTTTGCCATTTCCATCAAGAACAAGAGACCTGTCCGAGCAAAGTCTCCTGATCTACCTTCTCGATGAACAAATCTGAGAAGATAGGTGAATAACAGAAATTCATACTCTGGTTCATCTGCTTTGTTGTTTTCCTGAACATGCTCACTCTTGTCATTCGATTCACTGGAATAGTCTGTTTTCTTCTGGGGTGTTGTTAACCAGTGTTTGTCATGGAAGAATATATACAATAAAGCAGGAAATCCATGAATCTTTGAACAGATAATGTACATAAGGTCTACCAGATCATCGCTGTATAATTCACTCTGACGATCATCCAATACACAGAATCTTAATAGTTTAATAGTAGGCTTATGGATTGCATTGTGCACCAAGAATCGATCGTCTAATAAATCAACCATGCTTGCAATTGTCCTAATCGCCTCTCCCCTTATGCCTACTGGATAATCTGCTTTCTCTGCCACATTAACCAAGTACTGTAATACAGCATTCTTCAAGAAGTATTCCATACATACACCAGTAGTATTATCTTCCTGCCTAGCTTCTTCATCCACTAATAAATCCACCATTTGACGTAGTTTAGTGGGGATATCTGTCTGCTGAACATGGACATTGGCCTTTCTGTCGTCTATCACAAACATGCTCTATTGAATATAATTTATAAATTTGATTGTACTCCTAACATACAAAGCATAGATACACAGTATCCATACCCATTCCTTTTGTATGTACTCTAGCCTACTCTATTTGTATCTCTATCCCACTATTTATCTCATCCTCTTTCATTACATCTGCATCTGCATCCCGCCATTGACTTACATGTACATATTCCCAATACTTGTGAAACTTGGCTAATTGCAGTGTTCCTGTAGGTTGTGATTTAGGAGGCACTATCCTCTTCTTGAACTTGGAGAAGTAGTCCATTACAAGTTAAAGAACTAGGGATAAAGAATAAATGAATTTCGGTGTGTAAATTATTACTGTATTTTTATACACACATTCAAGTGTTACAAGGTGTTTCCAAGATAACTCAAGCATATCCGGTAAGCAACTGTGCTTATATCTGAACATAAATGGGGATACTATAGACAAAGGACATATTTATATGGGAATTTAGTCAATTAATAGGGATTATCCACCCATTCTTCACTAGTAACAGATCATACAATGTTATTTACACCTACACTTTACTTATATACCATCTTGTTCCAATGAAGAATGTGTCACAACTCTAATTACCTCTCCTAATTGGTATATTATCATACAGAAGGAGTAAAAATAACAGAGATCTTGGTACCTGGTCATAAAACGACTCTATCCATATGACCATATCATCACATCTGATAGGCATATCCTCATTAGTAAAAATAATCCTTGTATTCTATCATTTATTCAGTCAATATAAGCAGCATGCATTATTTAGTATATGTACTTTGGGTGTATACTTCAGTGCTATTCGGTACACAGAAATTTTTGTAGTGATGAAGCTTATCCAATCGGAAGTTGAATTACTCATAAAATATAAACTTGCAATCTCTCATATATAGGTTTCTGTCTGATTCCAATGGCCAATCGCAAACAGAAAAAAAGAGCATCAACAGCCCAGTCTGAGTCTACTTCCATCAACACAGGGTCAAAAAAGAAGCAAAGATCAGAAGAGAATGTCAAAGAAGACAGTCCAATGAGAGACAATGTGATGTCAAATGATGAGCATATGGAAGACAAAGAGTCTATACAGGATGGCGGGTACAGCAGTGATGAATCAATGGATGATGGTATTGACTGGGAAAACATACAACTCCCACCTAATTTTGAACAAATGGATATTGACGTTGAGCCGAGAGTATACAATGACGTTGAAATCACCATAGAACAACCTAGAGCCGTACTTAAGTAAGTCTACACAACTGTTTGATTGAATAAATTATGAACGCAAACATTTAGGAAATCCATGTGGGAGTTAGCATATCAACGCAATTTAAGGGAGTGGATACATAATAGCCATATTGTCACATTGATGGCTCATTTTATGCTACGGAACAGATGGTGTTCACGGACTGAAATGATGGTATTGTATTCAATATATATATATATATTGGAAAGTGGAATTCATAACATCAGTACTAGATACTCTGCTCATCTACTATACCACATCATTCAAAGCGAATAATTAATGCAACCACCTCACACAAGGATCTACTATCAGCAATCAAAGACTTACTTACTTGGTGGAAACAGTATTTCAAACTCACAGGTAAAGGTTTAATCAGACAGCCTTCGTCTTATATTCATCAACAGATGGATGATGATAGAATGGGCATACTACTCCAAGAGGATCAATCAACGGATGCCAATGATTGCATCGAGGATTTTGATCAATTCATGGATGTGTTTCTACGTAAAATGGGAACACGAGATACTTGTGCAGAAATGTTTGTAGCTATCCTGAGATCATGTGGATATGATGCTCGTTTGATTTGCTCTTTACAGCCAATATCGTATAATATACCTCATCAGAAGAAGAAAGAGGAAGAGGCCTTTAAAGTGGAGAAAACAGAAGAAGAATCAGAGTTGCTATTCAATTTCAGGAAACCAAGGGTATCTTACGTTGACCCCAATATTCAGTTAAGAAAGAGAAATGAAAAGCCACCTGTTGTCTGGACTGAAGTCTACTCTTGCTCTGCAAAGAAATGGATATGCATTGATCCAATCAGAAACATTATTGACAATCCATCTGCCATGGAACCTGCAGCAATTAACCGAGAAAACCGCATATCTCTTGTACTGGCATTTGATGGTTCTAATCAGGTGACTGATGTTACTAAAAGGTATACAATGAATATGAACAAAGCCTTAAGATTGCGAGACAGGCCATTATCACAAAGAGAGAAAGATGCAGGATTACAGCCATGGTCAGAAATCCTTTTGAATAGTCTAACTAGAAAACAAATAATGGGTGAAAGAGAAATGCTGGAGATAGATGATCTGAACCATCAAGAAATAAATGAAAAGATGCCTACGACTATAACTGGATTTAAGGATCATCCTATGTACGTTTTGGAGAGACATTTGAAGAAGTTTGAAGTAATTCATCCAAAAAACCCTGTTCTCGGAAGTATTCGAGGAGAAAAGATTTATCCCAGGAGTTGTGTCAGAGAAGTGAAAACTGCAGATAGCTATAGGCGATTGGGAAGAGAAATCATTGAAGGAGAACAACCTATAAAGACAGTAAAAGCCAATGCAGTTACTATTGAAAAGAGAAGGATGAAAGTACAAGCAAAAGTAGAGGGACATGATCTTATGGTAGCTTGTTATGGTGAATGGCAAACCCGACCATATATTGCTCCACCTGTAATTAATGTATGTGCTTCTACCTTTCAATAAGCTATATATCTGATCCATCCTATTTGATTATAGGGAAAAGTTCCAAAAAATAAGTTTAATAATATTGACTTATTCAAGCCAGAAATGTTACCAAAGGGTGCGGTTCATATTCCTAGTAAGTTTACTGTACTTAATAATAACATTCAACCATACTGAATGTGTAATTATTTAGTCAAAGGTATATGGAAAATTGCCAAAAAATTAGGCATTGATTATGCAGAGGCTGTGGTAAATATATATAGTAGTTATATTTCAATAGATATCAACCACTTAATTACTATAGACCGATTTTGAGTTTATCAAAATGAGGGCAATTCCTCTGGTGAATGGTATAGTTGTAGCTGAAGAATGGGAAAGTATGTTGGTGGAGGTAAATCTAACACTTGATATAATTTTAATCTGTGGATGTTCTAACTATTCCTGTCAGCTATATGAAGAGGAAGAGGGAAACCAAGCTATAAAAAGGATAGAGAAGACGGAGAAAGACATTTATGCACGCTGGAGGATATTGATCAAAGGAATACTCATTACTGCAAAAGTTGATAGTGAATATATGAAGCCCGAGTATAATCATGATCGAGATAATCATAAAAGTACACCCAGAAGTGATAAGGGTAAGAACAGAGGGGGTGGATATTTATCAGATGGCTGAAGTATCACTATACTACAAAAGGAGAGGTATAGTTTACGATAAATAAAAAATATAACAAATCAACATCAATCCAATATCACCACAGGAAACTCCAACGGATTGTATCCTATTTTTCAACGTAAATGGTTTTTCGGTTTATTTTTTTTTAATTTTATTTGAGAATATTTTTATTGGTAAAATCCATACTAATATATTCGATATTTCATTTGAAAATGATTATTTATTAATCAATCGATTTGTCATTCGAGATCAATCCTTATTATAACTATAAAAGAAAATCATCAATAATTTATGATGATCTCCAATTACACTATAAAAGAAAAATCATTAATAAATGATGATCTCCAATTATATTCATGATTTTTTCCACTCAAAAAGTAGCAATATGCTGATATGGAAAAACTGATAATCATCAATATATTGATGATTTATGCATGGAGATGATTGTGATTTATCAGTATAAATACATAACTAGAATAAGTCAATTCAGAATAATGATTCCTTTATTAGAGGTAGATACACTTAGTTATTATATGATTCTAGTGAAAAAGACATACAAGGGTATTATGTGGATTATAATTATAGATAAGGGTTCACCAAGTTGTTGTGGATACTTAAGATAATAGCTCATATAATGATGATGATATAGCACATTGGAAGAGCACAGCTTAAGATCAACCCATTATTCCCATAAGTTCAATTGAATTACTTTATTGAATATTGAATAGTATAGTCTATTGTACATACTATCTATCTGTTGAGCAATGTAGACTTACTTACCTGACATCACATATAAGTAGCATTCTCATTGGTCGAAGCATCCACTGCTCTTCCTTGTAATGTTTATAAGTCATAACATAACAAGTCAGCTATATAAGTTACCAAATATAGAACTGACATAAAAGGGATATGTCGATTATTTACTTAAAAGGATATCAGATAATCAGCCAGTGAAATGTAACTGAGAGAGAAGAAATCTCTCAGGCTGAATCTGAATACACTCAGGGATTTAAGCGTATGTGAATTCTGCTTTGATAATCAAGCATATATCACACACTGGGAAAATACACCATTTTACCCAGGCTCAATATCTCACTCTGCATTAGGCATTATTAACACTCAACTATTACGTTCCCATACGCTATAACTATATTACATACACATATATCATTACCAAGATAATATTCCCACAAGCTATTAGCTCATCACAGACTGACATATTTCCCATGACTAACTTACCTGTCCATTCCCACAGATCAAAACCATTTAATATAAATACCCATCAAGTTTACATACAATAGAACGATATATCTCACCCTTTATTATACGTATACGTAACCACACCTCTTTTAACATTTCACAATAAAGGTTATGTAAATATCTACGCTTAGATTAGATGTGTGTGTGTGTAAGGGATATATAGCTAGTATATATCAAAGTAAGTGGACTGGTAAGTTGAATCAAAATTGACTATAATGTTTATTGACTTATAAAAAGACCAAGAGCATCTATTCACTCTTTCCTCAGTATTAATATCTCCAGGTGACACTGTCATATAAAAACACTGCACTGAGATTGAATAATAATTCCTATCCTTAATGACCACTGTAATTAAGTGATATCAAATCCATGAAGTACTTCATACGCCCCCACCAGACTGAACCTCCAGTTTAGTCGACTTGTCTGATTAAGTATGCATATTATTTGTTGGTAGTTATTATTCGATTCAGTTTGCTGTTTGCAGTGAAAAAGTCACAGGCTCCTCTATCCTCCATTTATAATTTGCTCCTACGACGAGTACGTCTTCCTTTCTGACTAGTTGTATTTCTAGTACGCTTCCTGCTGGAAGTTCTACTGTTATTTTCTGTAGTATCCGATTCCACTACTGTGTTACTACTAGTTTCATTCTCAGCCATATCTGGGGCTTCCAATATTGTTTTCAATCTGTTGCTCGGCTTGTAAACAATGTCGTTCAACTTATTGACGAACTTCTTCCTTTTCAACTCCTTGTCAATATCAACTGTTTTACCAGTATGATCTTTCCTGACTTGTTTCCAATATTTGTTGATAATTTCTGTGTCCGAGAAGTCACTCGCTTTCACCCATGAATTATGTGTGGAATCATAATTCTTCCACTTCACCAAATATTCACGATGACCTATTTTACCATTATCTCCAATAATAGCTTCCACTTCATACAAAGTATCTTTAATAGCTATTGCTTCCTCTTTTACTTTCTTCAACTCTGATGGAACATAATTTCGACCCATCAGCATTTGAGTACTCTCATCTCTCAAGAGATAAGTACCTCCATCAGTCACTCTTTCGATCTTGAAAGGACCTTCATAAGCAGGCGTTAAGGCATTCACCCTATCCAACACCTTTGCCATCACATAGTCACCTTCTTTAAGGTCAACCTGCTTATTCCTCTTATCAGCCACAGTGTGCTTATCCTGATCAGCCATCCTGTATCTGTCAGAAATAGCTGGGAACACTATCTGTGACATATAATCTATCCTCTTCAATAACTCCTCGTTCGACATATACTCCTTCCTTTTCTCACTTCCTTCCTTATCAATATAGTTGATAGGTTCATTCATATTCCTTGCAAACATCAATGAGAAAGGCGTACTTTGCATCTTAGTCGAGATCTTGTTATTGATCATCAACTGAATAGCTGGGATATATAGATACCAGTCTTCAGTGTTTCCTTCAATCATTTTAGCTAACGTTCTCTTTGTAGTTTGAACGTATTTCTCTGCTAATCCGTTTCCTTGTGGGTGGTAAGGTGTACTATACCTCTGTTCTATTTGCATTGATTGGAATAGAATATCATGAAGCTTATTAGCAAATTCTGTGCCATTATCTGAGGCTACAAAGAATCTGGGTAAGCCCACGATAGAAAAGGCATCAATCATTGCTGCTGCCACCGATCTCGCTGTTTTATCCACCAAAGGCTTCAAAATCAGAAATCTCGTTGTGACATCCACCAATATCAACAAATAGCTGAAGACATTACTAGCAGATCTAAATGGACCAGCTAAATCCATTGCATAACCATCTCCTGGTAGATAACAGTATATGGATCTCTGCGGTAAGTATCCTCTTTTGGTGATATTATATTTTACACATAATGGGCAGGAGCTCACACAATCGATCGCATCCTGTAATATCTTGGGCCAGCTAATATTCTGGTTCTTGATCACTTTAACCATATTATCAGCGCCAAAATGTCCGTTTTCCTTATGTGTATCCTCTAAAAGCTGTTTCCTATCCTCTTCGGGCACAGTGACATAGTTTTTATCACTGAATTTATGAGATGCTTGCATATAAGCAACGGTCTTTTCCTGATCCACGACATCGTCCTTATTCTTTGGCTTGAATGTCTTTCCTGGACGTAATACATATATGTGTCCTGCATTCTTTTTATGATGTTCCACATCATTCTCCTCCTCCTCAAGATCATGACTTGATGGGAATAACCTACTCAATCTATCAGGCAATACATTCAGCACTCCCTTGATGTGTACTACATCAAAATCATAGTTCAACAAAGTATCAAACCATTGTGCAAAGTGAATGTTGATAGGAGTTTGTGTAAACAGATAAGTTAATGATCTGTGATCCGTTTGCAATGTGAAATGACGAGCATATAGAAACTGATGGAATTTGCGTAACGCAAAGACCACAGCTAGTAACTCTCTTCTATGTACAGGCCATCTCGTTTCACAATCCGTCAGCGCCCTAGAGTGAAATCCGATATATTTCATCTTCACTATGGTCGAGACTTTATCCTTACTGTTTCCAGTAATTTCCTGATATTCCTCATTTTGAAAAAGGACTGCCCCAATTGCATGAGCACTTGCATCGCAAGCCACATACAATGGTTTAGATAAATCCGGTGGACTGAGCACAATATTCGATGTCAAGATCTTTTTCATCGAATCGAAATCCGCCTTCAGTTCATGAGTCCAAGTGATAAGTGTTTTATCTCCAATATTCCTTAATGCATCCAAACGCCATGTCACTCTTGAGGCAAGAGGGCAATGTTCCCGCATGTAATTAAACACGCCTAACGTTCTTTGCAATTCCTTCCCTGTCTTAGGATAGGGCCATTCATGAACATTAGCTAATCTCTCAGGGCATACCGATCTACCCTGTCTGCTCAATATTTGTCCTAAAATCACAACACAGGATTTGCCTATGTGTGCTTTTTCCTCATTAAGTATCATCCGAGCGGCAGTCAATCTTTCGATCGCAGTGCGCACTAATTCAAAATGCTTTTCCATGTCGTTTTCCCGAGTCACAAGGATTACGTCATCAATATAAACATAACAGTTGGGCATATCTCCGAGAATAATATCCATTACTCTACTGAAATGAGACCCCATATGTTTAATTCCAAAACATGCCGATCGCCACATCAGACATTCATTCCTATATCTGAATGAGAGTTTAACTCGATCACTCTTCTTTACCTTTAATCGCATGTACGCACTACTACAATCGAGTAATGTGTATATAGCACAACCATTTGCTTCCTTATAAATTTGAGATGGCAATCCCAAACTATAATTATCCATTGGCTTGGTAATGTTGTTCAACAGACGCAGATCCATACAACCACGCCATTTCACTTTTCCATCAGAGCTCTTTTTGGATACGAAAGTGACGGGATTGTTCCAAGGACTGGCTATGGCTGGAACAACGTATCCATTCTTCTTCCATTCAGCCACAGTTTCGTCAAACACAGGCATCATGGCGTCAGCAATAGGATACTGCCTCCTGAAACAGTGTTTCTCCTCAGGAGTGTCGATCGACACTTCTGATCCAGGTATGGGACACAGATCTCGAGGATCTATTTCCCTGTTTTTAGCAAAGAATGGTTTCAAGGCATCTATGAGAGCAGCATGCTCGATCTCTGTACCAGCATTAGATATATTTGGCTGATATTGAACATCATCAACAGTGTCATCACTGATAATCTTATTGTTCTCCACATTATATGCCACTCCAGTCAGGGCTATTCCCAACTTATCAAACATATCACCACCCCCAAACAACACTTGTATATGATCCGGTAGAGAACTTATCACATAGAATGCGTGTTCTACTATCTTCCCATTGTAGTTAATTGTGAGAGTATCTGTGATTCCTAGAACTTCAGTCTGATGGTTATCAGCCATAGAGAGAGTCTTTAAAGAGCAAGGTTTTATTTTTATTTTGAGATCCTTTATGAGGTTTCTACTCATTATGGACACATCCGCACCAGAATCTATCTTGGCCATCAATCTATGATCGCCATATAAGAACGGTGATAAAGGTGAATGAGGATTTTGAGTTAATATATTATGATCATCAACCATAGCCTTTTTACGGGTGGTTTTAAGGACATTAATATATTTCATACCTGAGGTATTCATCTCATCCTCCTTTGCTCTTTGATCCTCCAATCTCCTCAACGAGCGCATGTATAATGACATGGCTGGTTGTTCCTCTATCTCCTGTAATACACTTTCTGCAGGATGGATATCTTCCTGCTGTATTTCCTCCTGTCTGACCGTAGGGGGTGGTCCATTAACAACCATATTAACTTCCCGCCTAGGCTGGAGATCACGTGACGCACGAGGTCTTTCGTGAGTTCTCTCATTCCTTTGATGATTCACTAATTTAGGAGCAAAACTCTTTTTAGCGTCCTCCTTATAATTATTCCTGTTTCCCATTTCATTACGAATACCCTCTTTAAACAACTCTTGTTGTGTATGAAACGTACCCGTATGATTCTCCCTTCTATCTCTATTATTTTGCAATGAAGGAGGGATCGGCAAACGTTTCTCCAAGTAGTATTGCCTACATCTATGGTCAAACTCCCTGTTCCTATTACAGTATTGACACATTCTGTTTTCCGTGTGTATTCTAGATCGAATGTCATCTCTCCTACTAGATGAAGGTTCACTTCTTCCTCCACTCGACATCTTCATCTTCTTTGACATCTCCTGACGATTATCACGGTGATCGTCTACCACCTTGTTTTCTCTTTCTCTCTTTGAAGGCGTTATACTCTCATACTTCGTAAAGAGCTCCCGCACTTCTGACTCCATTATTAACTTTGATTCATCCAAGATCTCCAAGATCTTGATCAAAGTGTCGGTCCTGAGAAAAGGCTCCGTGGTGTTTTCAAACTTCCTGATTGACACCAACTTTTGTCTCATATAGTGTTGTATACAAGGATGAAGGTTATGCAACCATAAACCAACAACAAAATATTCCTCCAAGAATCCTGCTTTGTCTACCAACAGCCAGAATCGTTCCGTATATTCCTCCAAAGTTTCTCCTATCTGCTGAGTCACTTTTAGAAGCTCAAACTGATAATCAGTAGTTGTCTTCGTCTCCTGATACTTCTTTATCAGTGTTTTCCTCACTGTACTCCAGTTTCCAAAAGATACATTACTGTTGAAGTATCTTCGATACCAGCTCTTAGCTGTGGTATCCTTAGTTAAGTGCATAGACTGATCTAACGCCGTCTTCCAGTGCTCCTCGATATTGGTATTACTCATCGAGAAAGCTGCTTCAAAAGCTCTTAAGAAATCCACAATGGTATCAAATACTACTAGACCATTTGATGCATGTCTTTCTTTAAATAAGTGTAGATTCTTATTCACGAAATTTGTCTTGATCAAATTAAAGTGAGGAATGCGATCCGCAGGAACGTTGAATCTACTCTTTTCCTCCTTTCTGCTTGTACTTTCAGCAGACTCCTTATTTAAAATGGAAGCTTCACGCTTCTCTTTCCATAATAATATATTATGATAGGTTTCTATTGTTTTTAAACAATTTTGTATTTCCTCCAAACGATTGGTAGGGTTTTTCATCAACTCATGCATCTTATCCTCCCAATCGGCTATTTGAATTTTCAAATAGTCTTTGGATGTCACATCCACTTCATCCACTTCCATTCTAGAGACAACACTTGAGGGTGCCGCACTATAGGCCGGATTGTGAATAGAAGCAAAGGATGATCTATCCTCCTGGCTACGGTTCGTGTGAGTGCTAAGCACATAACCACTCTCCGAGCCTTGACCAACGTTATTAACGCTGTCTTCGCCTGCAAGGCCTTCCGTAACTTTACGTACTTCAGGGACAGGGGAAGACTGGTCTCCTCCATTATTATTATTATTATTATTTTGGCTTACTCCATGCAAACCTCTCATTGTTTGACCCAATATGGGCATATTACCCCCAAGGCTAGCCTGAGACGGCAAAACGGGATAATCCTGGTTGGTGTCACCCTCACCTTGGTTCAGGTTCAACCTGGCCATTCCATCAGTATGGGTAGAATCTTGTCTACTCAACATGGCCTCATTGCGGGTGGTGATGGTGTTGTTGTTGTGGGTGATGATGTTGTTAATCTCCATTGTAATAGTAGTAGTAGTAGAAGTAGTAGTAGTGGTGGTAGTGGTAGTGGTAGTGGTAGTGGTGTTAGTTGTTGTTGTTGTTGTTGTTGTTGTTGTTGTTGTTGTTGTTATTATAAATCAATATGATGATTCAAAAAAATGTAATTATCTACGCTTAGATTAGATGTGTGTGTGTGTAAGGGATATATAGCTAGTATATATCAAAGTAAGTGGACTGGTAAGTTGAATCAAAATTGACTATAATGTTTATTGACTTATAAAAAGACCAAGAGCATCTATTCACTCTTTCCTCAGTATTAATATCTCCAGGTGACACTGTCATATAAAAACACTGCACTGAGATTGAATAATAATTCCTATCCTTAATGACCACTGTAATTAAGTGATATCAAATCCATGAAGTACTTCAGGTTAATCTAATCGAACCTCTTGTTGTTTTCTACTGCTGATTTTTTACACTTTTTTTTGTATTTGCTCACTCCTTGACCAAATACTTCATTCCTGCTAGATGAGATTTACTGATGGCTGAGATGGAGATAGATCTCCGAAGAAGACCTACTGTCATTGGATGATTACTTCCCCCACACTGTTGTATTACTAATATAGAAATAGATCTGAGATAAGCTCACAGGAAGATAGAGATGAAGCTGTCAGATACATCACTAGTAGATATTATTGGATAACTTGCCATGTACTCATATCATGAGTCGATTGTTGATCACTTACTTTTACCCGTCCATATTTTAGTATAAATACCCTTACCCATTGAGTATCATTACATAGACAATCAAAAATTTATATATTAATATAAAATATTTATACAAGTTAGTATAATTTAAGAAGTTTTCTATTTATCCCTAGTTGTAAGTTGACAAAAACTTACAGCGTGCTTTTTAATCAATTTTAAAAGAAAAAAATTGTTGCACAACAGAATTTCGATCTGGTGCAAAATATTATTAAATTACAAAATAATCTAAAAAAACATAAAATATACAAAATTAACAAAAAAAAAATGTTAATATATAAATTAATATATACTTTATACTTTTATAATTAAATTTCTTTTTAGAACTTATATATTCGTTATGTTACTCTTGGAATTGATAGTCTTCCAATACTTTTTAATAATGTCATCTGACTGAAAATCACTTTCCTTAACCCAACTATTATATTGCTTTTTATAATTTCTCCATTTGACCTCATATTCAATCTCATTATTATTGATCTTTCTATGCTTAATTATATATTGTATTTCGTATAAATCTTTATCATTTGCACTATTATCATCTATATCTATATCTATTTGCATTTTATTTTTATTCATACTATTTTTTAAATTATTATCGGATAATATTTTATTTAAAAGATCATCTTGTAAGTTTTTCATCTTGGTAATATTCTCTTTTTTATATATAGTTTTATTCGATTTAGGCTCTATATTGAAATCTTTTAAAGAATCAAAAAAGTCAAAATCTTGCTCTAACCAAAGTTTATGGTATGGCTTTTCCTCTACGTTATTTTTTTTTACAAAATTCTTTATATTATATAATACTAATGATAATTTAAGTTGAACATTATAAGTCCTTTTTTTAGTTATTCTAGAATTAGATTTGTGACTAAACTTTTTAAAAGTATTAGAAAAGTTTGCAAAAAAGGTTTCAATAGTACTTCTATACGATCCCAATTGCTTATTAAAATTTAATTCTTCTTCGGTTAAATTTATTTTCTTATCTTTTTTAATAGGAAAACAAAAATTGTTTTCTGAAATGCATAAACCAATATTATTGTATTTAGCTAATATTTCGTCTAAGACATTTTCATACAAGCCATCGTAGCATAAACAATCACTAATTTTAAAAAATTCTGCTAGGTTTACATTATTAATAAACATATTATCATCATTATTAAACTTACAAGGCAAAGACTCCGATGCGTATACTAAATATCCAGCAGAATCAATAATAAATTGTGTGTTTAATGCATTTTTCTTTAATTTGTAAGAATATAAATCTGTTTTTATCTAAATCAATATCTTCTACTACTATTTTATTATGTCTACCATCTAATAGTAATGTGCAATGCTCAAAACTCTTGGGATTATAAATTTTACTATATAATAATCTGGTAATACTATTACTAAAACAATTGGCTAGTTTATCATCTACCCATTCTTCTAAAAAATCTATATTATCTATAAAAAGTGATTTGTAAATTCTATAAAATGAGTCATTTTCATCATATATTTTCATATCACTAATTGAACATCCTTCAATTAAAAATTTTAAAAGTAATATACCTTTTTCAATATTATAAACTGGTGAAGGCATTTTTATATGACTACATATTTCAGTTAAAAAAACAAATATAGGTATAGCCCCTAATATTTTATATAATTCTAATTTTATATTTTGTAAATTAATAAAGTTTCTTATCTTACTTCTATGATATTGTTTTTTAATATTAGATTTATACGTGTTATTTAAAAATTTCCAATTATTATCAATGATTTCATCATATTCGTTTTTTAGTACCAATTTTAAATCTATTGATGCTGACATTTATTATAATATGATTATTCAATTTAATTGTTTTAATTATATATTCTATTTATATAATAAAAAGACCAAAAAAAAATCTGAAAATTCAGATACAAAAAAACTTGTTGTAAAAGTTTCTTGTTGTTTTCGGCATACCATATTCGGGTTTAGTTATAATCTGGCAAATTATACCTATTCCATTTGATGATTTTGGGAACATTTTGGAAATTATATATTCAATGTAATCTTTTGGCTAAAGACTATTATTAAATACAACTTTATAATAATTAATACAGCGCTATATTAATTTATCATATAAGGTTCTTTTTTTGGATTTTTTTATTTTTATCTTTAAAAAATAGTTAAAGGATATTTAAAAAAGAATCTGCAGCTTCTTTTCCCAATGACTTTTATTATATATGTAAAATTCAATTTTGATTTAAAAATATGCATAATAATAATTGGAATAAATATTTCTTAATAATAATACAATATTATCAAAAATTTATAAGAGTATCATTACATAGACAATCAAAAATTTATATATTAATATAAAATATTTATACAAGTTAGTATAATTACAACAGTTGCCGAAGCAAAGGACGAAGAAGTGGTAATAGCTCTCAGAGCCACGCTTTTATTTTTCTTAATTTAATTTGAGTTTATATTCTCTTCTTCTTCATAACTTTCTAGCTAGCATTGTAATTGATGTATCCATACAGCATAGTGATAGCAGATACAAGCCACACATCAATTACAACCCAGAATCCGGTTCTCTGGTAATAGCCTGAGTTCCAATAACAGATGATAAGGACAATCTAAATCAGATAACACTCTAATCGTAACTGATTGTACTAACAGCGTGAGAGATCCTTTTACATATCCATGTAATAAAGGCTCACACGATAAGGTACTGCTTATGAGCAATCACTGATAATAGATTACCATCCTAATATCCTTATTGGCTGTAACCACTTGTTCACATACTGATTGTATGTAATCACCTTATCCAAGGTTTGCTTACATACACTTATCCCCAATCCAATTAACTATATAAGAGTACCCGTATTTTGTAATTGTAATAAACATCTTTTACTCCTTGGTTGAGTTCTATCGTACTTCACGTATCTTTACCTTTAATTTATATAACCGTTTTATCTTTGGATAAATCAGTAATGTGTATAAAATTTTTTTTTTTCTTTTTTCATTCATATTTTAGTGAAGTGGTAATGGTGTGGGATAATTGTTACAGTTCGAATAGTCTTTTGTACCATGGGAGGGTAGCTATTACCACTTCTTCGTCCTTTGCTTCGGCAACTGTTGTATTGGTGTCATACTTAACTCAATACTGGTTGCCTTCGCTTCGGACTCCGAAGTGGTATCTTTTCCGTTTGAATTGAATGTAAAAAGTGTATTTTGTATCTGTGAACTGCTTTGATTCTGTATAGTTGGCTTGTAATAATATTGTTCAAAAGTGTTTGATTCTATGCTCCAGTTGGCATGTTGTTTTACTTTGATGATTGGAATTCACTATGAAAGATTTGGACGACTAATAACGGACAGAACGACTGATTTAGGCGGAATAGTCCGACTTTTCAGGACGTATACGAATCTAACGATTTAACGGACGGGATGTTATCAGTCGTAATACTTCGGACCGGCCATTTTTAATCACGTGACATTAACTCGGACGAAAGATTCATATATACAGTCTCTATTGGATACATGCTCATCATATACACAGTTACTATTGGACAGACACTATGCCTGAGATTACCGCGGAAATTCGCAATCACCACGTTGATTCCGTGGTACCAGTTGATTTGTAACCAAGAAACCAATTGTAATAAACTATATGAATATGGGGGGACATGACTATATCACTGCCAAAATATCGAGGTATTAATATAGTGTTCAGAATGAGATATACGGTGGTTATAGCTATATATATGAAGTCTGTGAAGTTTCAGGTAATGAAAATGGATTTTTCATTGTATTTTGGGAAGTTTGGTAACCTCTGAATAATCCCAAAAAAAAAACCTGTGCAAATAGGTTGAAATTATTGCAATTTATTGTAAATACAGCACTTTTAATATTTCTATCCATTTTTCAATTCCCCTATTTGGGTGTTGAATGAATTTATTTATTTATAAAAGAAAAAAAAATATATTTTAATTTCAACTCCCCCTTCTTTACCCCAAATTCATCATCTAGCCAAAAGTTTGACAATAGCCAAAGCTAAAGCCAACATGACTAGAAAAAAAGTCCTGGCAAAAGCGAACTAGATGCAATGCGGTGTACTGACTTCTTCCCAACAGAATTCCACTGACAACCATGAAGTACACCTGTAAGTAGCGTAAACAACAAACAATGTGAGCTGGTTACTTACATCAGATCTCTTTGTAGTGCTACCCTATACAATGAAGTTCCAGTGTCTTTTTCACCTCTTCCAGGCTCATATCTTATGTATGGTATGTATCTCCGTTCTACATTACAACAGCAAATTGTGATAGCCTGTCTCCTTTTCAGATGATCTATCTCTTGCTATGAAATTTGCTTGAAAGTAAATGACATAAAGTACTCAGATCAACTTGTTTACACTTTCTTCTGTATTTAGCTTCTTTCTATCCAACCAAGTCACTGCAATATATGATGGTGAGACTTTTTTGTCTGTAGTAAGTATTTAATGTGTTAACTAGTATATAGTATAATAACATCATGTCTTATAGTAAATGTATCACTATGAGTAAAAATGATGAGGATGTAAGTAGTCACCATGTAGTCGATATTATCGGATCACTAATAGTACTTCTTTATGATATAGTATAGGCAATACAGTTCTTTAAAGTCTATGATCTCTATCCACTACAATAGTCATTGCTTCTACCATCAATCTATTAAATCATACAATGCTTTCTAGGTCTATCTAAAGCAATATACAATGTCCACAATACTTCTTATTCTTTCTATTCCCAATAAATATGGTTTTTAGTCTTCCAATAGATTTTATAGCTTTATTTAATATAATAGTTCCTTCTATTCATAATAAAATTAAACTCAATACGCTTTTGATACAATAATAACTATAATATAATCGTCTGTTTAATAATGATATACCAATGAGCAGTTAGATAGAAGATGTACTTATAACTTAGTTTGAAAACAAAATCACATGACCCAACCAATTAAGCGTTGTATATAACTGCGGTTTCTCTAGATTTCCGGCAAAAATCTTGCTTATTCCGTGGTTTTCTGTAGTTCAAAAAACGCGGAAATATCCTTTTAACCACGGAATCGACGATGTAGTTCCAGGCGTAGTGAGATTGTAAAATCCAGAGAACAGACGGACAAGATAAGTATTAAGTGCTTAGGGAGAGGGAGAATAATTATATGTATTTATTGAATAAAGTAAATACGATAACAAGCTAAGGTTCATCGAGGTGAATCAGGTTGACATATTTATACAAATGATTATTGCCAAGTGACTGTGATTATATAACAATTAAAAGGGATTCAAAGATCAGATGAACATGTTCAGGATCGACGAAGTTCAGGGACATACATCAACATTCTCGGTGATCATTACTATTTAGACACAATGCGAAGGATGATATCATTACACAGATACATATCATAAATCGTCATATAGACGGTTATTTTGGTTATTATTGTATGTAATGCATATCAAATGTATTTTATTATGAATAGAATAAACTATTGCACTGAAGAAAGCTATTGTAATGAATATAAAACTGGTTATTTCACCTATGGAATCCCCATAGAGTATAAGAAGCATTGTGACCATTGTATGTTGAGAGAGATAGAGATAGATGGGGAGAAAAAGCATTGTATGTTTTATCAGATAGAGATGGCAGGCAGTGTACATTGTGACAGAGAGGAATAAAGGTATTCATAATTGATTATACTATATGATAAAGAAGTTGTATTAGTAAACAGCATATATAGACAACACGGCATCTACTTACATCTAATCTTTTTAGTTATAGCTACCCACCTAATAGAGAAAACACATTTAGCATGCTGTATACCAGACAACATATAAAATTCATACCACAAACAAGAAAGCATCATATACAGTAGTTACTGGGTTACATAGCATAGAACTAAAGATAGAAATAGTATGAGTAATTGTATCGTCTGTATTTTATTTCATGTACTTACATATGTTATTCATACTGAAGATAGGACACCTATCAGCAAAGGGAAGTTAATTTCATGTATTTTTATGACATGGAGTAAGTTACATACCATACATGAGATATCCAGTTGATGATAAAGGTAGAGGAATGTTGCTGGGCTGTTAATGGATGCACTATCAATAGATAAGTGTGTAAGTATTGAGTTCATTATATGTTGTATCTGTTACTTACAACTTCTTGATTTAAAGTAAGATATCTAATAAGAGAAAGTCAGTCTACTCCACAACATGGTCATCATACAATCATAAGTACCAGAGCAACACCTATTCATACATCATAGGAGACAACACAAGGTACTTTATCGTGGAGAGTATCAATAACAGATAATAGAACTAGGAGTATGATAATAAAGAATTACTCTTGGGTATATTACTATACACTTTGACCGAGAACACCATAAAACAAGCAACATAGAGAGCAGAATACAGACAACCCTTAAACCAAAACTGAGTAACAGATATACCAGAATATAAGCATTATAAATAATCAAAAAGAGCATTCCAGATAGATAACCAATGAAGAGAATACACTAGTAGAAGAATAGAGGATACATCACAAAGAGAGATAAGGAAAGGCAAAATATAAATATTCAGAGAGACACCAGAAGGAATGAGAGTAACAGTCAGAAAGAGTATATACTGATCTTGGTAGATATAAGTAGAGCTCCTTGTTTGACTACATAGAAGAGTCTCTATTTATACTATGTGTTAGTACATTTTATCGTAATATTGATTGAGAGGATTTGTTACCTATATTTCTGTCATGTCGAAGATGAAGGTCATTACCTTCATTCCATCTACTACATAGGCACCTTAATTAAAGTCTTTATTATGTTCAAGAATAGTCATTATTAGATATACGAAGAAAGAGAAGACGGAAAGAAAAGAATAAAAAAGAACTTTGCAAGGGTGGTATTATTATACTCCGTCCCAAAAGCATCTATTTGTATATTGTAGAATATCGTATTACCCACTTGAAGGCAATCAATCAAGATAAAGATAGCATATAACTGTGCTGAAATAGTATTACCAATCACTATGTATAATCTTATATATTTAGTCAGCCATCAACAGCTTCCTCGCTATAGAAATACATCCGTGATACAGCAATTTCATTAAACATGACTATCCAGATTATATACAGATAAAAAATTAAAATAAACACCTCAGTAAGTTATTGGAACTTCACAGATTGTTGAATACCATCACTTGGACTCTATCAATCCCAATCAGTTATATATATGATCAGCTCCAAAAGAACAACCCCTTCTGTCTCAGATGAATGATGTACACAGTCCACAACCAAAGTGTCTATCCAATACAAACTCTAGTATGCTCAACGAAGATTCAAAAGATAGCTATCAAGTCGACAAGTAACAGCATGTATACTGATAAGGTGTACCGCGAGTGCCCATTATGATATTGTATGTTCAGGTCAATTATTGGTGTTGCTCAATGGTAATCCATTTCGATCATCGTGTATCAGAGTGTGAAGTCAATATTAGATCTATTATCATTAATCAGTATTTGAAAGATAGACGGGCATAAACAGGTTTTTATCATCCATACCATTAAGTTGTACTGCTATTCAAGGGTGAGAAATTGCATGCCCAGTCTACGTTTTGCTGTTACAGGGTGTGAATCCAGATTAATTATAGTATGCCAAATTACATTATATATCTTTCCATGATCCTCAGACAACACTCAAGAGAGATAGATGAATAACAGGCTATTTTGTATGTGTATACGAAGAGTATATATAACACTGGCTCAAATATTGTAAGGCAACAGTAATTTCATATGGTATCCATACCTCTATAGATAACCAGTCTTTATCCACATTCTATGCACATTGATCTTATTTACATCAGTACTATCACTTATCTGCCTTAATAGCCATTACTTACAAGTAAAGTTTAATCGCACCATATTATGTACTGTTATTCCATAGCTGTTTATACTGTTTATCAACAAGTGTCTGATAATGCTCTATATCCCAACCTTCGATATACTATGTCAACATATGAGTCAGCAATTAATCGTATTAAATATTCTGTTGTTATTTTAATATACCTCATATAAACAACATACTGTCCTCATTCCACCTGATTCCATCCTGCATCACTGTGTACTTTTTGATCTTTACAGGGTGCACTTGTACTTAGTTGTTCCTACATTAACTGCATTCACACTCTGACTAATTATATCGACGTACTCCATCGTTGTCTATGGTCAGCTCTCCTGATGGGTGAACTGTGATGTTCGACATTCCCAACACTGGCACACTAGAATTATATATGTGTGATTTGGTTTATTTATTGTTTTATCCTCATCTTTTATCTATTTGTTTACCTTGAGTTATTACATATATCCATTTCAACTGTATCTTATCAGTCTAATGAACAACTGCTCTCCATACTCATTCAACACCATCAGACACCACATCACTATGGATATTATCAGCTCACCTGAATATTATTGTTATTGTGTACAGTTCTTACTTTTTGTTTATATTCTCATATTGTTGTCATATTCTGTGTGTGATATACCCTACGTCGAAGTACAGTATATCTGATGACTGTGCATTCCATGTATACATCCCCATCACAGGCACTAGGTCTATTCGTTACTAGTATATGTTATTGTCCTTCGATTCTTATTGTTGTTTAAATGGTCCCTACTGAAGTGAAAGTGAAAAAGAGGGATATTCGGAAATTGAAAAAATAAATAATCTGTCCGGGCAAGTTAGTGATATAAATGGACATAATAAATTGATGGAGCATTAGAACAGCTCACAATTTGGCATTTTCTATTTCGAAATTGAAATACAAATTGTAAAAGAGCTATAAAATACATTATACATCCATTTTTTATACTTTAAACAGTACTATGACATATAAAAGAACCTCATGAACAACATATCTCATTTTCAGCATTCGAATCAAAACTTCGTTTATTGACATTAACTTTGTCATTTCAACTGCTGAAAAACAATACAATTCAATTGGCTGGCTACCTTTGAAAAGCCCTAAGACGACTGAACCAGTCAGCCTGGCTGTTATTTGGCGTCCAAATCTTTTATAGTGTTCCAACTTCTACTGCCTTTGTACTTGCAGCTGACCTTATAGAGTGAGCTTTATAGGCGGGGTCAATTCCTGCTTGTAGCATGAGATGTTGTACCCAATTTGCTATTGTACTAGGGCTTGCACTATCTGATAAACCTGTCCCTGGCTTTAAGTAGGTGAGAAACAAGGAATGATCTATTGGGAGTGATACTCTTAAGTGTGCAGAGTTGATAATAAATTGGTTGAGATTTGTGACTGCACAGCATTCCATTTCTTCAGCATTTAATAGTACGCCTAATTGGATTGTCTTTTGTTGTGCTTCTTTCGGGGTGCGAACATGTAGAATGGCACCTTCTAACACAGCGGAACTATTGTTCTTGTATATAAACGAAACATCTCGATGTTGAAGTCGACCTATATCACTTCTCGGTCTCTACATTGTGTGTAAGCATAGTAATAAAATAACCTTTTGTTGTAAATCATAGAGTGTAAGAGATGAGGTTGGTGATAGCTTTTTCATAATATAGGCTAATAATAAATTTGTGTCCCAAGTGAGATCCGTCTTCTGCGGTATCTTTATTTCCTTGCCTTTTTTAGCTCTAAAGAAGGCTATAATTTCTTCATGTTCTGCCACTGGGAGTTGGTCTGCATGTATAATACTGTAAACAGAAGCAATTGCTGATCTATATCCATTTAATGTGGAGTATTGATATTCTGAATGATCTGTCAGGAAGTTGAGGACTGTCTGAATATTATATTCAATGGGGTCTCTTTCAGGTTCTTGTTGTTCACACCATCTTGTGAATTTATTCCAGTTAGTATCATACATTCGTGCTGTTGTTGCTCTAATTGCCTCTGTCAAAAATTCAGCTGCTTTTTGACTCATACCATTTTCTTTCCTCTTACTGTGGATAAGTTCCAACCTACTAACCCCCACCTTGAGCTTTGTGTCTTGTATATTATTGGCTGACTCAGGTGTTTCATGTGTAGAATCATTGGGAACCAATATTGAGTTGGCCATAGAGGTGTTACCAGCACCGCTTGGTATATTTTCTCTCTCTTCAACTTCTGTAATACTTGAGCAATCATTTTCCACGGTGGAAATAGATACATTCCCTTTCTCATCCATCTTTGACTGAAGGCATCTGTCTTCTGAGCTCCCGGAGCTGGCTTTAAAGACCAATAAGTCGGAAGTTGATGGTTGTGGTGTGCTGCGAAGGCATCTACTTGAAGAGGGCCCCAGTTCCTTTGAATTCTCTGAAATAGGTTCTTTGGAATCATTGCTTCGTATAAGGGGATCTTTGCTCGGCTCAGTCTGTCGGCATCTATGTTGTCCTTCCCTGGAATGTGTTGATATACTGTGCTCAGATTGTGTTGATTGCATAGTTCCTGAATCTGTATAGCTAATGTCTGTAATAATATTGAAGCTGTTCCTCCTGCTTTTGTCACATACTTTAAAGCTGTCGTGTTGTCTGTCAGTATCTTCAGTGTCTTTCCAGCAAATTCTTTTTTGTGTAGTTCTATTGCGAACATAATTGTCTTCAGCTCCCTCACATTGATGGAACTTTCTTTTTCGGCACTGGTCCAATATCCTGACGTCTGTATCTGTTGTGAATGTATTCCCCAGCCCGTGTCCGATGCATCCACATGTATTGTTGTTGCTGGATTTGGTAATATAATCTTCTGGATAGGCAATCCATTCTTCCTGGTGATGTTCTCCATCCACCATTTCAACTCTTTCTTGCTGGATTCTGTCAAGTGGCATGGACTTTCCCAGTTCATGTTGTTATTCTTCAGGTTGGTTGAGAGATCTCTCTGTAAGAACCGGATGTGGAGTAGGGCTTCTCCGATGGCCGGTAGAATAGATGTTATCTTCCCCAGTAATCCCGCTATCCATCTGCATGTTCTGATGGTTGACTGTTGTGCTTGTTTCAATCTCTGATTCAATTTGAGTATCTTCTGTTGAGGTACCGAAATGATCATCTTCGCACTGTTGAATTGAAAGCCTAGGAAGTCCTGTACTTGTAATGGGTTCAGGTTGCTTTTCTTGTAATTGATGATGAATCCAAGATTCTGCAGGTGAGTTAGGATTCTTTCTGTGGCTGCTGCCATTTGATTTCTTGTTTTTGCTAAAATGCATATATCGTCTAGGTAATATATTAGTCTTATACCTTCTTTTCTTAAAGGTTCTATAGCATATCGCATTATCTTTGAGAAGACACGCGGGGCGACGCTCAGGCCAAAAGCCAGTGGCTTGTATTGGTAGACTATATTCCTGTTTTGGAATGTTAGAAATGGTTGAGATGCTGTATGGATCGGGACCACCACGTATGCATCCTTCAGATCTATTTTGCAGATGTAGTCCTTGGGTTCTATAATGTTTCTCAAGGCTGGTATTCCTTCCATTTTGAAATGGTCGCATTGCAGTGATTTGTTGAGCATCTGGCAGTCTAAGATAGGGCGTCTTTTTGTTGCCTCTTGGATAGTAAAGAAATTGGACGGTAATCCTTGTTCTGTGTGGGTGAAATCTGGATGATGCCTGCTTCCAAAAATTGTTGTACTGCTGTGTCCACTGCTTGTTGATCCGCAGCTGATAGATTCATCTTTCTCAATCTCCATGGTGTTGGTGTTCTGTTGAATTGTAAGCGGTATCCAGTTCATACTACTGATAATGGCCATGTGTGGGTTGTTGTCTGCTTCCAGTAATCTATGAATTTGTTGAGTCATCCACCTGGTAGAATTCCGTCTACTGGTATGCTGTAATTTTGAAGGTGTTTCTTGTCCACTGTAATCATCTGATTTTGAATTATCTGGTTCTGTTGTGGAGTTACTAATTTCTGTGTATCTATGTTTATTTTTAAGTTTATGTTTAGATCTTTACTCGATGTTTTTTGGGGTATTTTTATATTTTTTATTGTTTTTGGGGCTTTTATGTGGTTTTTTTGTTGGAGAAATCTCATGATTGTCCTCCTGGCATATCTGTGTTCCGCCCTTGGGATTGATTTCCTGAATGGGGATATCCTCCTCCTCGACTGTAATTTCCTCTTCTGGGTTTGTAAAAGTTGTTGGATCCTCTGAAACTTCTACCTCTCCAAGATGAACTCGATTGAGAGAGCAATCTTTGTTAGAATTTGGCTGAGTGGTATCTCTCAAGAAAGTCTTCGTCGAAGGCATTTGTCTTGTTTTGAATGGTAGGGTCCTGTCCTTCCAAGTGACGCATGCTGGAGGGGAGTTTAAGGGCTTTGATGGCATAATCTCGAGCCTCTTGTTCCTGGTTCTTTGCTGAAGCCAACCCGAAGACTGACAATCTTCTGGCTTGTTCAGCTGTTTCATCGAGAAGCTGCATGGCTTCTCCTGTATCGATATTTCCTTGTTCGTTGATGAGATAAGAAATCTTTTCAAAGAGTTCGGCTGCTTATTTTGCCTGTACTCTTGTTCCTTCTGTGATCTTATATATTGTATGGACAACTTGAGCGGTGTCCACTTGCTGTTTCTTGAGGTCCTGCAAGAAGGTACGATTGATGGTCTCAGGGGTTGTCCACTTGTCAGGTGCATACCTGTAATCTTCTCTTCGGAAATTGCGCAAGTTCTCTTGCAATGTTGCGTTGGAGCTGGTCTCCAATTCTTGAGTGATGGCCATAGGGAGGTTCGCTCCACCATCTCTGCTTGACCGTTCGATTTCGAGCTTCTTTCTGAACTCCTCCAAGAGTTGATCGACTTGCTCCTTTGTGTAGACAGTCTGGCTACTGTCGGCTTGGGTTGTGCTAGCATCTGTGATATTATTTATAAGATTGATCCACGATGCGCGGCTTTGAAAGATATGAAGAAGAAGAGAATATAAACTCAAATTAAATTAAGGAAAATAAAAGCGTGGCTCTGAGAGCTATTACCACTTCGGAGTCCGAAGAGAAGGCAACCAGTATTGAGTTAAGTATGACACCCAATTAAGAAGTTTTCTATTTATCCCTAGTTGTAAGTTGACAAAAACTTACAGCGTGCTTTTTAATCAATTTTAAAAGAAAAAAATTGTTGCACAACAGAATTTCGATCTGGTGCAAAATATTATTAAATTACAAAATAATCTAAAAAACATAAAATATACAAAATTAACAAAAAAAAATGTTAATATATAAATTAATATATACTTTATACTTTTATAATTAAATTTCTTTTTAAAACTTATATATTCGTTATGTTACTCATTAGACATTAGAATCGTTATCTTATTTTCTGATAATAAAGGATATACAAAGTTCTAACTGTTTAGAGCAAGAAAAACAGAATAGAAATACTGTAAAAACTTTGTCAAAATTTATTATAATCAAATATAATAATAATAAGATAAGATCTCTAAACTCGACGAGAACAGATGGGGTATTTATATTAGTTTGATTGACCAGGGACCAAGGATTGTGACCATGATCTGTAGAGCACTATGAAAGATTTGGACGACTAATAACGGACAGAACGACTGATTTAGGCGGAATAGTCCGACTTTTCAGGACGTATACGAATCTAACGATTTAACGGACGGGATGTTATCAGTCGTAATACTTCGGACCGGCCATTTTTAATCACGTGACATTAACTCGGACGAAAGATTCATATATACAGCCTCTATTGGATACATGCTCATCATATACACAGTTACTATTGCACAGATACATATCATAAATCGTCATATAGACGTTGTTATTTTGGTTATTATTGTATGTAATGCATATCAAATGTATTTTATTATGAATAGAATAAACTATTGCACTGAAGAAAGCTATTGTAATGAATATAAAACTGGTTATTTCACCTATGGAATCCCCATAGAGTATAAGAAGCATTGTGACCATTGTATGTTGAGAGAGATAGAGATAGATGGGGAGAAAAAGCATTGTATGTTTTATCAGATAGAGATGGCAGGCAGTGTACATTGTGACAGAGAGGAATAAAGGTATTCATAATTGATTATACTATATGATAAAGAAGTTGTATTAGTAAACAGCATATATAGACAACACGGCATCTACTTACATCTAATCTTTTTAGTTATAGCTACCCACCTAATAGAGAAAACACATTTAGCATGCTGTATACCAGACAACATATAAAATTCATACCACAAACAAGAAAGCATCATATACAGTAGTTACTGGGTTACATAGCATAGAACTAAAGATAGAAATAGTATGAGTAATTGTATCGTCTGTATTTTATTTCATGTACTTACATATGTTATTCATACTGAAAATAGGACACCTATCAGCAAAGGGAAGTTAATTTCATGTATTTTTATGACATGGAGTAAGTTACATACCATACATGAGATATCCAGTTGATGATAAAGGTAGAGGAATGTTGCTGGCCTGTTAATGGATGCACTATCAATAGATAAGAGTGTAAGTATTGAGTTCATTATATGTTGTATCTGTTACTTACAACTTCTTGATTACAAGTAAGATATCTAATAAGAGAAAGTCAGTCTACTACACAACATGGTCATCATACAATCATAAGTACCAGAGTAACACCTATTCATACATCATAGAGACAACACAAGGTATTTATCGTGGAGAGTATCGATACCAGATAATAGAACTAGGAGTATGATAATAAAGGATTATTCTTGGGTATATTACGTATACACTTTGACCGAGAACACCATAAAACAAGCAACATAGGGAGCAGAATACAGACAACCCTTAAACCAAAACTGAGTAACAGATATACCAGAATATAAGCATTATAAATAGTCAAAAAGAGCATTCCAGATAGATAACCAATGAAGAGAATACACTAGTAGAAGAATAGAGGATACATCATAAAGAGAGATAAGGAAAGGCAAAATATAAATATTCAGAGAGACACCAGAAGGAATGAGAGTAACAGTCAGAAAGGTATATACTGATCTTGGTAGATATAAGTAGAGCACCTTGTTTGACTACATAGAAGAGCCTCTATTTATACTATGTGTTGTAACATTTTATCGTAGTATTGATTGAGAGGATTTGTTACCTATATTTCTGTCATGTCAAAGATGAAGGTCATTACCTTCATTCCATCTACTACATAGGCACCTTAATTAAAGTCTTTATTACGTTCAAGAATAGTCATTATTAGATATACGAAGAAAGAGAAGACGGAAAGAAAAGAATAAAAAAGAACTTTGCAAGGGTGGTATTATTATACTCCGTCCCAAAAGCATCTATTTGTATATTGTAGAATATCGTATTACCCACTTGAAGGCAATCAATCAAGATAAAGATAGCATATAACTGTGCTGAAATAGTATTACCAATCACTATATATAATCTTATATATTTAGTCAGCTATCAACAGCTTCCTCGCTATAGAAATACATCCGTGATACAGCAATTTCATTAAACATGACTATCCAGATTATATACAGATAAAAAATTGAAATAAACACCTCAGTAAGTTATTGGAACTTCACAGATTGTTGAATACCATCACTTGGACTCTATCAATCCCAATCAGTTATATATATGATCAGCTCTAAAAGAACAACCCCTTCTGTCTCAGATGAATGATGTACACAGTCCACAACCAAAGTGTCTATCCAATACAAACTCTAGTATGCTCAACGAAGATTCAGAAGATAGCTATCAAGTCGACAAGTAACAGCATGTATACTGATAAGGTGTACCGCGAGTGCCCATTATGATATTGTATGTTCAGGTCAATTATTGGTGTTGCTCAATGGTAATCCATTTCGATCATCGTGTATCAGAGTGTGAAGTCAATATTAGATCTATTATCATTAATCAGTATTTGAAAGATAGACGGGCATAAACAGGTTTTTATCATCCATACCATTAAGTTGTACTGCTATTCAAGGGTGAGAAATTGCATGCCCAGTCTACGTTTTTCTGTTACAGGGTGTGAATCCAGATTAATTATAGTATGCCAAATTACATTATATATCTTTCCATGATCCTCAGACAATACTCAAGAGAGATAGATGAATAACAGGCTATTTTGTATGTGTATACGAAGAGTATATATAACACTGGCTCAAATATTGTAAGGCAACAGTAATTTCATATGGTATCCATACCTCTATAGATAACCAATCTTTATCCACATTCTATGCGCATTGATCTTATTTACATCAGTACTATCACTTATCTGCCTTAATAGCCATTACTTACAAGTAAAGTTTAATCGCACCATATTATGTACTGTTATTCCATAGCTGTTTATACTGTTTATCAACAAGTGTCTGATAATGCTCTATATCCCAACCTACGATATACTATGTCAACATATGAGTCAGCAATTAATCGTATTAAATATTCTGTTGTTATTTTAATATACCTCATATAAACAACATACTGTCCTCATTCCACCTGATTCCATCCTGCATCACTGTGTACTTTTTGATCTTTACAGGGTGCACTTGTATTTAGTTGTTCCTACATTAACTGCATTCACACTCTGACTAATTATATCGACGTACTCCATCGTTGTCTATGGTCAGCTCTCCTGATGGGTGAACTGTGATGTTCGACATTCCCAACACTGGCACACTAGAATTATATATGTGTGATTTGGTTTATTTATTGTTTTATCCTCATCTTTTATCTATTTGTTTACCTTGAGTTATTACATATATCCATTTCAACTGTATCTTATCAGTCTAATGAACAACTGCTCTCCATACTCATTCAACACCATCAGACACCACATCACTATGGATATTATCAGCTCATCTGAATATTATTGTTATTGTGTACAGTTCTTACTTTTTGTTTATATTCTCATATTGTTGTCATATTCTGTGTGTGATATACCCTACGTCGAAGTACAGTATATCTGATGACTGTGCATTCCATGTATACATCCCCATCACAGGCACTAGGTCTATTCGTTACTAGTATATGTTATTGTCCTTCGATTCTTATTGTTGTTTAAATGGTCCCTACTGAAGTGAAAGTGAAAAAGAGGGGATATTCGGAAATTGAAAAAATAAATAATCTGTCCGGGCAAGTTAGTGATATAAATGGACATAATAAATTGATGGAGCATTAGAACAGCTCACAATTTGGCATTTTCTATTTCGAAATTGAAATACAAATTGTAAAAGAGCTATAAAATACATTATACATCCATTTTTTATACTTTAAACAGTACTATGACATATAAAAGAACCTCATGAACAACATATCTCATTTTCAGCATTCGAATCAAAACTTCGTTTATTGACATTAACTTTGTCATTTCAACTGCTGAAAAACAATACAATTCAATTGGCTGGCTACCTTTGAAAAGCCCTAAGACGACTGAACCAGTCAGCCTGGCTGTTATTTGGCGTCCAAATCTTTTATAGTGTACCCAATAGAGGATCCACGATCTATTTAAGAGCAGTTCTGATCTATCTTAATAATGTTATATCCGGATAATCCTCTCTAGTTAACGTTTATCCCTATAGACGTTTACTCATAACTACATCTAATAGGTTCACTACATTGAACGAGTCATATAACATGGATCATAGTTTAACATTTGAGAATTAATGTGCAGTTAATTCGAATGTGTCAAAAAGTCGGGACTAAGCAAGTATATCAAAATTGACTATATTTGAGATATTAAGGGTTATATGGAATGAAATGTAAAGATAGACTAAAAGTTAATGAGACTCTTGCTATACTCTTTTATTAACTTGCAAGTAAGAGAGGAGCTCATAGTAAAAAAATAGACCCTGTATTTATAGTATAATGAATTAGCGCTTGTCAAAGTAATCTTATGTGCGACATTGCTAATATATCATATACTAATCTAAAGTACGTTATCACATACGATCATTTATAAGAGTAAATACGACAATATTGTTTATTCCCTATAAAAAAGACCAAGATCCCTTGTTCTTTAGTGAGATCTTGACTATATACATTCATAAGCCACTAATATAAAGAAACTTTGCATACGGAGATTCAATCATATAAATTGTAGTAATGGCTGAATCGTATTAGTACTTCAACATTCAACGATAGTTTAGCCGTATCTCTTTTCTTATAAATAGTCTTGTTGTTTTCTTAATTAATAAACAATCATCTTACTCTTGGTCTGATTGAAGTACTAATAGGATATCATCTGGTTACTTGTCAATCTCAATATTGAATCTCAGTATATCAATGTTGATATAGTGGCTTAGTAGTGTATATAGTCAGAATATGACTGAAGAACAAGGGATCTTGGTCTTTTTATAAGGAATAAAGATTATAATCAATTTTGATATACTCTCGCTGCCTACTTTTTGACATCCATTGAATTTAACTGCACATAAATTCACACTGATTACTTTTATCGTTCCTTACTATTTTATTACGTTTGTATACTCGTATACAACACTCCTGTTGAGGATATATCTAAAAGAGTGCTAGAATTGAAACTTCAGGAACTGAGATTGAATATTATTATCCAAGGCCCAGATCGCACTTGAGTAGAATCACATGGCACTTGGAATAGAATCTAGAATAGAGTAACATAGAATAGTATAATAACAGGTTCAGGTAAAAAGCATATGTGATTGTTTATAATGACTGCAGTGGGTTGAATTGTGGAGAACGCATGAAAAGTGTCCTAATCTGGAACATATGGAATCAATGTGGAGATCATGTGAAGGTTGATCCAGTGACGACCAGAACACTGCAGGCAGAGCTGTCAAGAGAGGCAGTAAAATTAATATAAATACCCATCTAATGACAGAAGGATTTTATCTTCATCTTATTTCTTGTTATAAAACATACTCAATAAACTATACACAGTTTTAACAGTATCTAACTTTCTATTCTACCTTATATTCCAAACAACTCCTGATGGGTTGCAATACATGTTTAAAGGTGCTCCATTTGGAATATCAAGCATTAGTCAGCTATTCCAAAAGGTAATGTCTACATTATTCAAAGATCTGTTCTACGTTGATTACTTTGTAGATGATGTATGCATACATAGCTAACTATGAAAGCTCATTTTCCATGCTAAAATGTGATTGAAATACTTACTAAAGCAATCTCAGGCTTAATTTTGATAAATGCTTTTTCGCTAGATCAGCTGTTTATCTACTTGGTTATTCTATATCTGCAGAAGGCAAAAGAGTGACTGCAGAAAATTAACCAATATCATGGAATGGCCTCAACCAGAAACTTCCAAACAAATAATGAGTTTCTTGGGTGTGGTGAACTTCTTTCGTGATCATGTTCCAAATGCTGCCCTATTAATGGGACCGTTAGACAATCTAAGAAAACATGATGATCTTAAAATTGGACCATTTGTTTGGACTGATGTACATCAAGTGCACTTTGACTCTATTAAGAAAGTCTTAGCATCGGATGTATGTTTAAGTCACCCAATCTGTCTCACCCTTTCAGCATAGCTACTGATGCATCTGATTATAGCATAGGCTGTTGTTTATATCAAGAGTTTATTGTTACAGAAATTAGTGGTGAAACCTCTAAGGTTATTAAATACATTGGTTTCATGGCTAGGGCTTTATCTAAGTCTGAAAAGCTATATAGTGTAACTATGAGAGAACTCTTAGGAGTTATATATGCTCTCAAACAATTCCATAAGTTTTTATGGGGTACTCAGTTCACACTGTATACGGATCACAAAGCACTATGTTATATACATAGTCAAAAGAATGCAAATACTATGCTCATTAAATGGCTTGATACACTCCTTGATTACAATTTTACGGTTGTACATATTAAAGGATTAGACAATGTTATCAGTGATCGTTTTCCAGGTGTTTTCCTCCTCGGAATAATGAAGAAGAGGAAATCAAAACGAAAAAGAAACTGAGAACTATCTCATTATCTATCGCTGGTGATAATAGGGCACATTCTGATGATATTAACCTCATCAAGAAAACGAAGTCTACTCCTATTACCCAAATAATGTTATCCATGAAGCTTTTCATGATAACACCTACAACAATGCCAAGTTATTCTATGTACAAAGTGCTCAAACACTTCATAATGACTATATTATTCCTCCGGAGAGTGAGCGAAAGGCATTGTTGGATGATGCACATCATAAATAGGTCACTATGGCGCAGAACAGATAGTGAAAAGACTTTTCAAGAAGAATTCACTGGCCCAATCTAATTAACTCTGCTGTCGACCATGTTAAAAATGTCCTCCATGTCAAAGACATAATATTACTAAAAGAGGATACCATGCATCTCGACCTATCTATAGCTACTATGTAGGAGATCATTATGCTATTGATCTTGGTGGTCCTATTACCCCAGAACCTACTGCTAAGGTAATAAATACTTATGGTGTAGTGATGTATGCACTAGGTTTACTCTACTTAGAGCACTACCTAATAAAGAAGCATAACCATTAGAGATGCTTTATTGAATTATTCAGTATGTTGGCTACCCACCGTTTACAGTCTGAATGGTACTGAATTCAAGAATACTTTGATGACAGAACTTGCTGATGCTATGGGTATTGATCATAGTTATAACTCCCTTGCATGCGTCAGCTAATGGACTCAGTGAACGAAAAGTGCAAGAAGTAAAAAAACTTCTTCCAAAGCCACTAATGGCACTGCACATGAATGGGATGCTTGCTTAGCTAATGTACAGTTAGCAATAAATAACAGATATCTAAAAGGTTAAATACTACACCTTTCTCGGTGATGTTTGCTAGAAAAATGAACGATATTCATGGCTTCAAATCCGATAAAGATAGAATTGAAGGCACTAGTGATAAAAAATCTCTAAGAATGTCACATGAGGAACTCATGAAACGCATTGACTACATGCATGACATTGTATTTTCTGCCATCAATAATAGAACCGATGAACGAATAGAACTTGAAAAAGCAAGGTTTAACAGTAGACATAAAATTGTCGAGTATACTCCAGGTAACCACGCCATGGTCCGTATTCCTAATAAGGAAGGTCAATTAAATGATGTGTTTGAAGGTCCTTATACTGTTATTCGTAAGAATCAAGGTAACGGCTATGTTCTTCGTGATCAAACCGGTGAAATAATGCCACCTAATTACACATTAGTAGAACTCAAATCTGTACTAGCAGATGATATTATTGGGTTAGATGATAAAGGCAATGAAATAGCTAACTTTGAAATTGAAGCTATTATCAATCATCAAGGATCCCTGAAATATAATGAGATTTAATAAAGAGTATAAATGTATGAAATAGATAATAGAGACAGCAAGGAATACTTTTTGAGACTAGTATTTATTGTGAGAATAAAGGTAATAATAAAAGTATCTTCTATCAGGAAAAGACGCCGTTTAATCTCTTGAGATGATTGTTGTATTTATATGTTTCCTTGTCTTGTTTGAATAAGCGACAAGGACATGACAGATGATTCCACATGTTCTTTAAGATGGCTTATGGATGAGTAACTGTGAAATGAACCTATAGATGATGGAGGATAAGAATGATTAGGATAGGCGAGTACAGGATGTGTGGGAGAATTTAGATCATTGGTCATGGTTATTGATTCACTATAATTAAGAATGAATCCCGTAACTGATATGGAAGTATAGGAGTTATCAACTCACTTGGTTGAGGTAAATATAAAGCCAGTATGGAGATGTATAAGAATTATGGATTATCACTTATTGTTTGTGATCAGTAGATATGCTGTCACACTTAATATTCTTATTTATCATTATACGCCGGAGTACATACTATTTGTATATGCTTAACTGCCTGACTAGTTCCTATTCTACAACAATCCCTAATGAAACGTGAATATCTAATTCGATGGAAACATTACAGTAGTGAATGGGATTTATGGGTTCCTGCTAATAGCATTAATGCTACTAACACTACGGATGAACTGCCGGTGGTTAAAGTACCCATTCCTTTAAGAATAGGTGTTTTGATCTCTTTTTATTAGCAGGGGAAATTGCAAATGTTGGTGGTTATGATATTCATGTTTATCCAGGAAGGGGTTAACTACTATTTTACACTGGTGTTATAAAACCCTTCTTCAGCAGTTAATGCAATGATTTTAAGGGGGTTATTTTAGATTCAGTTTCTATTTTAGGTATATGTTTGAGCTGATAAATCGAAAAATGGGGTTTTTATATTTATAAAAAGGAGTATTGAATCATTATTTTACTATAGAAAACCCCTTTTATAGCTTTTTATGAATACATTAGGCAATAGAATGACATAATAGTTATGATATAATGGGGGTTTTATTTATTAATAGATTTAAATAGACTAGAAACTACTATTCAGATACAGGGTATATGAATGGGATAATAAACATGGGTACATTGTGGCATATTGCATATATAGACTTTCTGGAAATACTTCTATTTTTTAGTTGGGGACAGATAGATAGAGAGTAGATACAGTAAAGAGTGTTTGTTAGAATGAGTAGATATAAGAATGGTTATAATCATTACCTTTGCACAGTTATCAGGGCATCCGTCTGTACTCCAGGAAGTAATCAATCTATACCATTTAACAACATTACCTAGATAGGAGATGGTATTAGTTAACTGCTTATAATCATTGTAATGCAGTTATAGCTACCTTTATTCTTATAGTAACAGTTCACTCACATCAGTGACTATAATAGATAAAGTAATGATCAGTCTCTATTCATTCTCATTATTGTAATATACTAACTTATATCCACTTGAAAACAAACAGATTGGTCTCTAATAACATAAGATATGGTCAAAATTTGGTACTGATGATATCCTTCGAGGTACTTTACCTCACAATACATATTACACTCCCAGTTCACAGTTATCACACCGAAGGCAAACATATATTTAATTTACTTACAAGTTCAAATAGTATAATGACAAAATAAAAAGAGAAAAAGAGGGAAAGAAATGGAAGAGAGATTATTTTTATTTTATAGAGCTAAGAAAAAGAATTCAATAACCACTGCCAATACCATTAGGTCTTCTACTTTGGATATATAGTCAGTGTCAATCACAGGAACAATAATAAAATGAAGGATAATTACCTACTGCCCATTAGCTTCCTCAAGTCTCTATTAATATCAACAATAAATATAGATAGAATTAGTACAATATACATCGGTCACATGTGTTTATAAATTACCAGCAGTCTTCTCCTCTCCACCTGTCTTTCACTCTTCATTGCCTCTTGGATAAGAAGTTTGGCACCCCATTGTCTCTTACAACGAAAGATGGGGTATCCAAAAGCTGTGATTGTTCTTTCTAGCTTTATAGCATAGAACAGCTGTTGCTGTAAAGGTATCTCACTCCAGAAGGTGAAGTGAACACCGTCTATCTTCATAACGATGCGACATTCCCGGGCTAATCTACGAAGATGTAGTCTTATGTGCTTCTTTATGAGAGTGGTGATCTCTCGCCCAGGGTTTACCAGTCTGTACATCAATGAGATCAAAGCATTTAAGCGTACTCCTGCACCGGGAATATTGACAGCTTCGGATCATGCCCTATCAATGCTTCTGCAGGAGTTGATACAATGTCCCTGGCACCTTGAACATCAGGGAAGGCAGTGGTAATAATGACATTTCTCTCGTAAGTTATCATGTCAATACCTAATTAACCAAAGTTAATATCTGTATTTACAATAGAAAATTAAAAAATTAATATTACCTTCAAAGCCCTCAGGTATCATCTCCTGCATATTGGGATTGACTACTACACCAGTCTCTCATTCACCATTGTTACTTGGTCGGTCAAGTTTGACACTTGTCTTATCAATTCTTGAATGACAGGGTTATTGTTATCATTGTTGGGGCTGTTGGAATTATTATTGCCATTGCCGTTGTTATTTCTATTGTTATAATTGTTCATATGGGAAAGGATTAATGGAGTAAAGTAAAAGACGGTTATTTTGGGTGCTATGTACTGAATATATATCA